>OU964982.1:4867151-5142151 GCA_918808275.2 Dolichovespula sylvestris | reverse complement strand
CGAAGGTACCATATGTCTACGTACGTACGTACGTATGTACTGTACATACATACGTGTACATACATATGCGTGTGCGTTCAGACAGAGCATCGGCAGTTCTCGGCCTTTGTCGGGGTTTCAATATGAGCGAAACCAGACAAAGTTTAGGCTACTGTCAAGCTTACGTATATACGCTTAGTACTCGTTGAATATAATTTGATCGTTCGACAATAAACTCGATGAACATTTCATATACGTAGTTCACCTTTGAGAAATCAAGCCAATGTAATTATCAAGGATCTATACGGGCGCAACAAATAAGATTTTCTTCATTTTACATTTATGAAAAGATCGAATGAGAGAGAGAGAGAGAGAGAGAGAGAGAGAGGGCCACGACAAAACTTTCGCCGCAGTGCGGAAGCTATTGATTTTCCTGGTTCGCGTTGGGGAACGGGTTCGTTGCAGCCGGCTCTCTGCGCCGACCCTGCGCGCCCAGCGAGGCTGCTCGTCTCTCTCGTTGTAAATAAACAAGGAAAGCGTGCCCTTTTCATGACACTCCCGTCGTCTCTCTCTCTCTCTCTCTCTCTCTCTCTCTCTCTTACTCATTCATACTCTCTTTGACGTCTTCTCTCAGACTGATCGTTGAGTAGAGATAGATACATATATCAACGTTCGTGGGGAAAAAAAAACCAGTAAGGTTAGAGTTTAAACATTAAACGAGAGAGAGAGAGAGAGAGAGAGAGAGAGAGAGAGATAAAACAATCAAAAAGATATCGTTGATGTCGATTATTCAGAGTTCTACTAAAGGGTAAAGAACTATAGGGTGTAAATAGTAGTATAGCCACGTCAGGTCATTCGTTTTTCGTGGTCAAGGACATGATAGAGGAAACGCATGAAACGAAAGTGTATAAAAGAGGGGTGGGGGTGGGGTGAAGAGGCAAATGGCGACGATGTGCATCCGTTTTGCCCGGGAGATAAGATAATGACGAGTCATCGACAAGAAAAAGGACAAAAAAAAAAAAAAGGAAAGAAAAAGAAAATAAGGGAAGGCAAACTCAGGTGTTAGCGAAACGTATCGACCTATACGTACAGGAGACGTAAACTTACGTAGTAGACAAAAGAAATTTGTCGTGGATTATACAAAAAGAAATCTAAATTTTGAAGATACCTTCGTTGGAGGGGTGAGAAGTCTCGTCGAAAACCTCCCTGCAAACGATGGTCGCCGCATTTTCTTGCTGAGAGCCGCTCATCCTGAGCACTTTCTCCTCGACGATCTTGTATATTACTCGTTGAAGAATTCACGTCGTTTAAGATGAATCCGTAAGAGCACGATCCCTCGTACCGTCCGATCATTTTCCATATCGGCCTTCGATTACGAGGACCGTGGGCGCGCGCGCGCGCGCGCGCTCACGCATACACCTTCCGCAAGGAAATCGCGAGAGCGCGACTACGAACCGCGGCGGTCAATGCGAGCAGAACTCTCAGAGAAGAGGAGCACGTACAAACGGTTCGTTCTAACGTCTAGTGGGAGAGCGACAAGGACGGAGCGCGATAGGCGCGCGCTCTCTAGGATGGATTTAGAATTATCGAGCCGACGAGTCGGCAAGGTAGACTTCTCGGAAAATTGTACTGACATCTGTCGGGACAAGGCGCAACCGTTATCCGTCGGTACGTTCGGTGATCTTCCCTATCGACGTCCTTGATTCCAAAATCTTTAATAAAATAGATCAAATATCTGAATGAAGACACGACATTAATCAATGATCGTCTTTACGATAATATTACACCTTCGATGATTATTTCTTATTTTTAAATTGTTTTTAAACGAATTTTCGATAATGATTGCTAGCGTTTATGGCGTATAAAAGATATTTAAATGCGCGGTGTTTCGAGTTATCGATGTTGGAAAGAGGACAAGGGACGATACTGGTTGCTTCAAGCGATAGGTAGAGTCACCGTATGTATTATTTTCACATACTCGGAAGAAATTTGCAGGAATATCAATTAAAATAACATTTGAATTTTGATTTATGGACATTTCCGAGGTAATTGTTAAAAATTAAAAGTAAAATTGTTTTGAATTTAATGCGATAGTTTCTTATAAAATGTTATTATTTTCTCAACTTAGAATCAATGATTCTTATTTAGAAAATATCCGATAGCATTTCGTTCTCTCGTTAAAGCGTTATTTAAAATACATTTAATCGCGATATATATTTTAAAATGGATTCTTTTTTCTTTTTTTTTTTTTTTTTCATGGTGCGACGCATATCGAAACATATTATCATCGCAGAGAATTTAATACGTGTATAATATGCTTCGATCGTATTTTAAAACGAATTCGATGGCATTTAAATGTGCTCGTATATTTCCATTTCTTTTTTTTTTTTTTTTCGATCGTACACATCGATCGACATTAATTTTTATCTTACGGAAAAATTAATGATGACGCCGTTAGAAATAAAGTCGATTGGATCGAACTTGCACGTAATAATTATATATATAAAATCGCAGAAGAGAATCAGTGAAAATAGAGCAGAAATATTTTACCGATTTCGAAAAGAAATTTTAATCTCCCTCGAAGAGTACGAAAAAAGTTATCACCTCATCATTTGGAACTTTATACTAGGAGTACTTTGAAAAACGATCATAATCCTATGTCCGATATAAATAGTTTGGGAAAACTGCACTTGCGATTTTCTATTCCATCCTTAGATTCTATTTAGAAAAAGAAAGAAGAATCCTCGCAATTTTAATATCTCTCTCTCGTTTCTATCCATTCGTAGTACTTACTTGCTAACGTATCGTCGAAGCTTTTTGAAATATTCACGAAGCGAGAAAGTTCGTATGATAAAAAATAAGAGGGTACCAATTTGTAGGAAGACTTTCGGCTCGAAGCGACCATAAAAATAATGATCTGTGATCGGTGATCGATTGGGATATTTAAATTCGACGGTCTACCAACAGGAAAAACGAGATAAAGAGAAAGAAAGAGAGAGAGAGAGAGAGAGAGAGAGAGAGAGAATCTCTTACTATAACGTTAACGAGCATAGAATCAGAAATTCCTTTTCGCTGAACGTGAAAATTAAATGATAATGATATCCCGAGTCAGGTTGGTAGTATGTACGTGACACGATATAGGCGCAGCGAGTAAGAGAGAGAGAGAGAGAGAGAGAGAGAGAGAGAGAGAGAGAGAGAGAGAGAGAGAGAGAGAATAAAATCCTATATTTTCTCTTTTACCTCTCTTGCGAATTTCTTTCTCGAGTAAATCGTATTCCTCGTTAACGTGAGAATGATCGATATGCAATGGTGTATGCGATTTATTTCCCCTGCAAATCGATCGTTAGACGTATCCTTTCGAAGATGGACGATGCCGATAATGTTATTTTTCGCTTTTTTCATTCTCTGATTTTATAAATTAATGTTATTTTTATCCAAATGCTAAAGACAGATAACGATCGTTTTTACTTTTGAATATTTCTGAAAATTGCGCCAAATTCATCCGTCGTTTCTTTTTTTAACACCTTCCAATTAATTTATATATTCGCATATATATATATATATATATATATATATATATGTATGTATGTATGTATGTATGTATGTATGTATGTATGTGTGTATGTGTGTGTGTGTGTATATGTATGTATGCATGTACGCATGTATGTACGCATGTATGTACGCATGTATTTTAATAGAATCGCTATATAATTGAAATTATTATTCGCGGCAAGAATCGCGATAAAACTTATTTTAATAAAAATTCTTTTCAAACGCCCTAAATATTATTATATATTTGAAACGATTAATTCAACGAGTTTAAGGAGTATAAGAAAAGATATAAAAAAGTATGTATAGTAAATGAGACGTTTCAGAGAGTATGAAAGAGCCGTTAGTTCACATGGGTAAACTTAGCCTCGTATCGTAAATTCTATTGGTCGTTAGCCTCTCGAATTCACATCGGGGGATCCCCTAATCTAGCGTAACAAACGTAACGTCGTTAGGTTGTTAAGTAAATGTCAGGGTGCGGCTACGACAAGGGACGAACCACATCGGTCCAACCCCCTAAAAAGCGAACTGAACGTACGAGCCGTTCAAAATGGAGGCTCCCGAACCTTCCTATTCGACATCGAGAACAATAAAAGAGGAATTTCAATGTTTTCTTTTTTCTTTTTTCGTCCTGAAGCGTAAGAGAAAGGAAACAATTGTTTTAAGACGAATTTCGATCTCAATGCGAAGAGAGACGATAGAGAGTATCTTCGGTAGATTTCGATAGATTCCTTTTTTTCCTCCCCACTTAAAATTTCACGTTTAATCTGTTTTATTTTTCTCGCATTTATAAAGTTTAATCGTTTCAAGATCGTACTCCTTTTCGATTCTTTGCCGTCGCACGGTGAACTCCTCTAACATAGATACTATTGCTTATAGATTTCTATGATGTGAAAATTAAACAAATTATTTGTTGTATACCTGTACGCCTACGTATCGCGTCTTTCCCTGCGACACTGAGTTATCAAGCGCCGATTAAATTTTCTAATAACGAAGTTACGAATATTAAAGATATAAAAATTGATAACTAAGAAACGACGAGTAAAAGGATTAAGAGAATTTTACTTTCCGACGTGATGCGTCGATTTTATCGACTTTTTGACAACTCAATTTTGATTAAACTTTGTCAAAGATGCTTATCGGAAAAAGAACTCAAGACTCCTCGAATTACTATGGGCTCTTTCATACATAGTCCTGACTTTATCGTTTGGTTAACAGATGTCCGTTTCTCACGTTAAAGGACAATCGAGATTCCGATCTACGTTTTGCTCGTTTAGCCAGCGCGGTTTTGTCGATTCCCTTCGGGATAACGATGGCTTGCGAATGAAACGAAGTTTACAAATGACGTGTTAATAGCATGTTCGTTACTTCAACAAACAAAAAAAAAAAAGAAAAAAAAAAAAGCAAAAAAAAAAAAAAGAAAAAAAGAATATTTTATTCTACGATCAGGTAGTATGATTTTATTCTATAATCATAAAGTATAGTCCTATCAAACGAAAATGTTTTGTGATCTTTAATTACGTTTACATTTTACGATCAGCAACGATTACTGTTATGTTTCACGATTTCTAAGCTTGTCTAAATTCTATAATTATTTTCGATGATTTTAACAACGATCTAATGTTCTTATTAGAATGTTCTATGATTTCTAAACGCGTATCAAGAAATATCATGGTCCTTGATGATATCTTACACCGTCTTTTATGATTCCTGAACACGTTCGAGTTTTGAAATCACGTACAATGATCCTAAGGATGTTGTAATATTTTCATCTTTGTATTCTATGTTTCCTGAGCAAGTTCAAATTATAAGATCGCGTTCAACGATTCTCAGAACGCGATTTAATATTTTTTATCATAATGTTATAAGATTTTTAAACGCGTTCAAGTTCTACGATCGCGTACATAAATTCTAAATACGATCTAATATACGTCTCGTCATGTTCCATGATTTCTAAGCGTGTTAAAGCACAACGATCGCATTAAAAGATCCTAAATATGATTTAATACTACCGTCGTCGTGTCCCATGATTCCTAAAAATGTTCAAGAACTTCCGAAAGGTGTAAAAATTTTATCAAGCATGCAATTTTTGCAAATGTCAAGAACCAGGACTCTACCTAATACTTTCGAAAACTAATCAAAATTTGGAAACGGAAAGATCCTGGACGATATGAAGTCAGGGATTTCGGGAAGATGGAAAGTGTTTAAAAAAGATATGAGCATAGATCGAATGAATTAGACGAACACACGCATAGAACACGGTAGTATTCTCTTTATCCGTCTCTTTCCACTCAGCCATCAATCTCTCTCCTTCTCTCTCTCTCTCTCTCTTTCTCTTTCTTCCAGCACTCCGAACACTGTCACTAATTCCTCAATGTTCTTTTCTCCGCGCTCGCTCCGTCTAATGCCACCTGGAGGCTATGCTACGAGCGCAAAGCGGGAGATTATACGCGGGAGTGAAAAAAAATGCGCGAGCGCGAGGCCTGCGAGGAAAAAGGAAAGAAGAAGAGGAGGATGAGAGCGAGTGTATGAGAGAGAGAGAGAGAGAGAGAGAGAGAGAGAAAGAGTGTGCACACGCGCACGTTGCCTACGTATGGTCGACGTCGACGTCGACGTCGACGTCGACGTCGAGTCGATGGGGGTGGAGGGTGTAGGGGTGGGAGGTGGAATTTTACAGTGCAACAATCCACAAGGAACGGGAAAATAATTGCAGGTTCCGTCAACGAGTAAGAGAGACAGAGAGAGAGAGAGAGAGAGAGAGAGAGAGGGAGAGAGGGAGAGAGAGAGACATATATATATATGTATGTATGTGTGTATGGATGCATGTATGCATGTACATACGTGCAGTATGAGTGAGATAGACTCTGCGAGGGAAAGTTCGAGCGCTATTCTTCGAACCGAGAGAAGCCAACAGCAGTAACAGCAGCAGCAGCGGCAGCAACAGCAGCAGCAGCCTCCCGATTCGACTTTACGATGGTGCTACGAGAACGCCTGGGTGCGACGGAGACGGAGAGATCCAATTAAAAATATTACACATTACCCGCAACACCGCTAAAATGTATTTACTGTTTAAAAGCGGCCGACGGAGGGGCGTCCCACCAACCCAACAACACGAGGGCTACCCTCCACTTTCTCTCTACCACGCAACTTTTTGCACTGCCTTCTTCGATGTTCCTTCCAAATGGACTTTTCTCTCTCTCTCTCTCTCTCTCTCTCTCTCTCTGTTATTGTTATTATTATTTTTGCCTCTACTTTTCGGGTCTTTTTTTCCTTTTTTTCCCTTAAATTATAAGGCATGGTCTTATTGTTTGTGATTAATGTTGGATGCTCGGAGTAAATGTTTTTTTTTTTTTTCTTTTTTTTAAGTGGACATTAAGAATTAAAATAAATCCAACTTTTGGATATACCTTTGAAATGGATTGTGGATAAATATCGTGTATTATTTTTTTACAAATTCCAAACTGAATGATTAGAAATATATAACGATTCTACCTATACTTTTATCATGGCATTTATTGATTCAGCTATAAATTCTAACGAAGACGAAGCTATGGCTTTGAAATCGACTTTCGATTATTTCAAGATGTTTGGATCTGAAAGTAAACAGGAAGTATCGAGCATCTTTGATAAAGGATAATAAAACACAAGATCTTCTCCGATTTCTTCCTAGTTTATGATCGCGCGAGGTGCGTTTAAAGAGAGAGAGAGAGAGAGAGAGAGAGAGAGAGAGAGAGAGAGAGAGAGAGAGAGGGGGGGAAAGAGGATGAAAAAAGGAAGAAAAAAAGAGAAGAGAACCAGAAGCTTAGCGATTCGGATCGATGGCCAACGCCGATATTGAAGTTGACATGTTTTGAACACACACCCCTTTCATCATCTTTGCTCCTTCGAAGATTTCTATGAGCGTATTTACGAGCTGGTTTCTTCCCACGTGCTTACACCAAGAAGGGATATACGTGTCGTGTTACCCGCCATTCTGTGGACCGCGAACCGCGACCGGAAGAAATTTTGACCGAGCGAAACTTGAAACGAATCGGAACTATACGAATGAATCGAACGATTTTCGATTTTCTCTCTTTCTCTCTCCCTTTCTGTTTCCTTCTCTTGTCAATCGTCGACAACTTTATTGTCTATTTATAGATCGAATAGATCTCGATCTATCTCATACGATCTTTTATCGGTATTTCCTTCTAATCCTTTTATTCGATATCGAAATAATCGAACACGACGAACGATTACGAACATTAAAAATTTGATAGTTCTAAGAAGATTTCATTTACGTTTCAATGATCGACGAAGATACCTCGAACGCGAAAAAGGATCAATTTTTTTTTGTTAATCTCTCGAGAGAAATCACGTCGACGTTATATACGCGTGACATTACATATCCTGCCAGGTATCGTTTGAATAAGTTAATTAGAACAGGTAGGGTTTTCAGTTTGTCTCGAAACAAAGGGCTCTCACTGTCAAACCTAACGAAAATAAGAAGCATTGAAGCAGCGAAGAACAACCCTGTAGAGTTTCTCCTGCTTCTGCATGACACCCACGTTTCTTTACGAACCGAAAGGAGAGAAAGAGAGAGAGAGAGAGAGAGAGAGAGAGGGGGGGGAGCCTTTTATTGTTATTATTATTATTATTATTATTATTATTATTACTACTACTATTTTCTTATAGCATAGATCCCATCGATTCAGACATTGGATCCCGTAGAAAGAATATCCCAAATTTTTTTTTTATCAAAGGAGAAGAAGAAGAAGAAGACGACCGATATGGATATGGCATGAAAATTAGGCGACGGACGATTCTAGTTTTTCCCTTTCCGTTCAGTTCCCCATCGTGAGTGAGAACTTTGAGTGCACTCCGAAGAAAAGAAAAGAACTTTTCTCTCTCTCTCTCTCTCTCTCTCTCTCTTTATCTTTTTATCTTTCTAGCTTGTTGTATATATACGTACATAGGTTACATACGCGCACGCACGCCATTTTCGAATGCGACGAAGACACTCCTTTTCGCATTAATTAAAAAAGGCGATGCGCGACGAGACGCGCGATGGGACATCAAAGAGAATTCCTTTCGACTCGTACGATGTCATCGCGAAAACGAAATAATAAAGAACGCTACGCTTCCTAATGGGATGGATGGTCGCCTCGGGGAAGTCGCTAAGCAATGCCTCGAGAACTCATCGTATTATCATATTTTTTTCTCTTTCTTTTATTTTTTTTTTGGTTTCTTTCTTACGGTTAAAAGTGCAACGAGTGTACCCTATCTTCTTAAGTCCCATGACGATTATTTTCATTCGTGTTTTTTTTTGTCCTTTTCTTTTTATTGAATTTACGACGAATAGGGAAGAAAAAGAAGTGGCGCCAAAAATTATTATTTATCAGTCTAAATTAAAAAAGAAATCTCGTCGATCCAATTTTTTTTCTTTTTCAGCTTTTTTTTTCCAATAGTGAATTCTCCTTGCACAGGAATTAATGTTGTTTCACGATTAGAATCCTGCAAGTGTAAAGTAATCTCTGTTGCAACATTTCCATAAGCTTTACCGAGGTGAGATGTAATGACCGGAGGAATCGTCGAAGCAACAATCTCTACGTTGCAACGTGTTAATGGGAGAAAGAGAGAGAGAGAGAGAGAGAGAGAGAGAGAGAGAGAGAGAGAGAGAAACCGAGCTAAAATACGCGTGAAAAATATTTTTTACGGAAACCTCGTTACCGACTACAGAAATAGAAAGAGAAAGAAAGAAAGAAAGAAAGCAAGGAGGGAAGAGAGAGAGAGAGAGAGAGAGAGAGAGAGAGAGAGAGAGAGTCATAGGTATAATAAGGAAAATATGTGGAACGAATAATAATAAAACAAAAAAAGGAAGGATAGAAGTTAAAATACATTTCTGTTGGTTGATCCAATGAAAAAAGAAAGAAAAAATATTTCATCGATCCCAAAGAAAATCTCCAATCGAAAAGACTGACATTTTTATAAGAGAGAAAATATTAGAAAAGGATTTGAGGAGGATGGAATGGATCCATGGGCCCGTTTCGATAAAATCAAAGTGTGTTGGATACTGGCGATAACATGTTCGTGACTTTGCATATATTATCTCGACTGTGAGTCGAAGAGAGTAAGAGAAGGAGGAAGAGAAACACACACACACACACACACAGAGGGAGAGAGAGAGACGATGGTGGTGAGGTGGAGGATAAGAGAGGGAAGTAAAGAGGGTGTAAAGTCGGAGGGGTGGGCGAGAATGAGCCCCCACCCCCGCCAAAGCCCCTTTTTTCGCGGGACGCCCATATATACGAAGGGAAGAGAGGCGAGCGGCGTAGAAAAATGCACGATATAAAAGGAAAAACTTTTCTTTGGGCTCTGATTGGCGGTTGCCGTGGCAACACCCGGGCCACCTCGGCCTCTAATTATTTCCAGACACTGAGAATCGAACGAGCTCTCCCAGCTCGCCGAATAGCTCGACACACGGCCCCGCACAGACACGCGGACACATTTTTCCGTATCTCTCTCTCTCTCTCTCTCTTCTATCCTCGGTACTCGTCCTCATCCTCCTCCTCCTTCTCCTCCTCCTCCTCCTCTTCTTCATCCTTCTTCTTCTTCACTCCCGCCATCTCCCACGGGACTCGATCGTCGATGCCGAGAGAAAAGAGACTACACATTATGGGTAGGTTGAAACGAGTTGGAAGAAGCGTAAGGCACGCCGTAGGGAAAATGATCACTGACGAAGAAACCGGAGGAGGAGGAGGAGGAGTAGAGAGAGAGAGAGAGAGAGAGAGAGAGAGAGAGAGGAGGAGGAGGAAAGAGGACGAAGATCCGGAAGAGACTAATGGCGTCGAGACTTCTCGCGCACTCGATATCGATACGAATCACCGCAGCTTCTGGCCAACGAGAGCTTCTTTTCACATTCACCATCTTTGCCATTTCGTTGGCACTTCGAATGGACCTTCGGAATTCGCTTTTCTTTCTTTCTCTCTCTATTTTCTCTCTTTTCTCTTTTCAATCAAACGCCTATTTCAAAGTAGTCGATTCCTTGCTACTAGGTTGAAGTCAGTCACATGCCGTCGGAGTCGTAAAATGTTCTTAGTTTGAGGGTTAAAAAAAAAAAAAAAGAGCGAAAGAAAGAAAGAAAAAAAGGGATGAGTTCGTAAGGAAAAATCAAGTTAAAAGATAGGTAGACTCTCGAGTGACGTGGGAGACAAAAAAAGGAAGGAAGGAAGGATGGAAGAAAGAAAGAAACAAAAAAAGGAAAAAGAAAAAGAAAAAGAAAAAGAAAAAAGAAGAGACTTTAGCGAGAAACGAGCAGGGTAAGTGGACAATACCTACCGGCCGTGATAATAGCCATTTTCGTCGACGCTAACGACCAAAGTACAAGCTCATTGTGTAATCTTACTCGGGGATGATACACTACCATGGCATGCTTCTTCCTCTCGCGAATGAGCTCAGCCTACCGCGAAAATTCTCTCAGCTTGCTTCTGCTCCTGCCTTTTTTTCCTCGGTTTCTCGCGATTCTATTCTCAAATGCCATCGTTCCCCCTTTTCCTTTTTTTCCTCCTTTTTTCTTTTTTTTTTGTTTTTTTTTTTTTGTTTTTTTTTTCCGAAACATCGGGCGACCAACAAACGCGAGTCTTCCTTAACTCTTTTCATTCTTCGTTTTTAACACGAGAACAAATTAACATCGACTTTTAATTTCTTAAATCGCCATATTTCATCGGTAACAATGATAAATCACTAGAGGTGAGAAAGTAATGGGATTACGATCGATCATCTTTTGAAATTATTTTCGTATTCGTTGAAAGAATTAATTAATGACGATATTTATCGAGAGATATGTCTATAAATGTTGCATCGTTCGACAAAAATGAATAATTAATTCTTTCTTTAAGACGAGAATAGAACGAAAAGCGAGAATTTTATTCCAAGTTACTTCGGCAGTAATAAATTATTAAATAAGAATGGATCGATCTCGAGACGTTATAATATCTTTTTTCGGCTTTTTTTTTCGAGATAAGAAAGAATTATTATTGTGACCACGTTATTTCGTGTCAATAGTAAATTAATATACTTACAAGTAAGTAATACCATTAAATATCGATATCGATCGTAAGATTAATCTCGATGTGTGTCATTCGGGGTAGATTTTTCAAATCATTAGTTTGATTGCAACATTATCCGGATATTAATGAGATAACTTGGATAAGAGAGATAGTATCGTTAAATTAAGATTATCAGGGATTAACGCAGATATCAATTTTTAGATAAATTTGAGAATGTTGCGTATCTCTCGTAGCTAACGGACTAACCAAACAAAATATTCAAACGGAATGAAAGGTTTTCTAGAGAAGAGGAGGCTCGATCGAATCGCACCTTTTGGATTTTCATCTATCGTATTGAGTCTCGTACTCGATGTAAACGATGTAAACTAACGATAGCCAAAAGGACGACACAAAAGATGGACGTTTCAATAGCGACAAAATCTTGTAAATCGTGGAACAGAAAAGCAGTTGCGTAGGTACGACGTCTCTCTCTCTCTCTCTCTCTCTTAATCTCTTTCTTATGTATTTTTCTACGTACGCGTGTGTATGCATGCGTGTACCTAGAGAACGAAAAAACATTTTAAGTGCCGTCGATTTCGAATTCGAAAATATCCTTAGACGACAGGGTCTGCGTGAAAGGCAAAATAAAAGGATGAAAGAGAGGGTAAGAAAAAGGAAGAGAGAGAGAGAGAGAGAGAGAGAGAGAGAGAGAGAGAGGGCCAAGATGAAAAGGCGTCTTGACAAGTTCTAGGACCGCTGTCTCGTGGCCGCAGACTCTCATCTCAAATTTCAAAACTCGATTCTTCGACAAATTAGCTCGGACATTGGGGGAGGTGACGAAACCACCGGACGGACCCGTTTTCGCTCGATTATTCCTGCCCGTGGGACGTGCCAAGTATTTTCGTCTTCGGTTTTGCGATCTCGATGTCATGAAAAAAGAAAGAAAAAAGAAGCAGAAGAAAAAGAGTCCGCGTGTGTGTGTATTCAGGTAAAACACCGGAAGACGACGATTCTGAAAACGTTTTCATCTTCTTTTTTCTTTTTCTTTTTTTTTTTTTTTTTTTTTTTTTTTTTTTATGAATCTCTATACGAATAAAAATATAATATAATTCAATTTACTTCTTTTTTTGGTTGGTCTTCCCTTTCGTTCTTACTCGTTCCTCTTAAAAATATATCAATCAATTTTCTACGATTCGTGTGGAAATTTGTATCTTCAAAGGAAACACGTTCGACATCGGTAGAACGATTCGTGATGTTGAGTTATAAACAATATATAAAAGGTCTCTCTTTGAATATTAATAATTTTCGAAGGAAACCCTGTGCTTTAGCAAATCGCGACTTCGTAAATAATGAAAGCGTCGAGGCACAACGATTTAATTACGACGCTCGGCGAAGTTCTTCCCTTGAGCTTACAGACGTATTCTTAACAAATGTACGAGCACACCAGTAATTGCGATAAAGATATACAAGTGCTGCTAACGAACTCCTCATTAATACTTCGCTAAAACTATCAAGCTATGGTATATATTTTCGATTTATAATTTTTCATGTCATCCAAATTAATTTCTATCTTTTTCTAAATTACCATGACTTTTGGGTCCGATATCTCATTGATGTTTATATACAAATTTAGAATAACCCTCGAAAGATTTTTCTTTGATTTTATCTAGAAAATTTATTCGACAAAAATTTGCCGTTAAAATTCTATCAGAGATATACGAATGAAATATTTTTTTTTCTTTTACAATCGTCTAAACAAATAAAAAGTTGTTGTAAAAGTGTAAAGATCCGATACGTCTTAAATATCATCCCGTACGATCTTAAGGGATTTGTTTGAAGAAAATAATGATTACGACCATGAACGAGCCTATACCCGTTACTTCGACGACAAGATATCATTGGTTTCTTTTATATATGTATATATATATATATATATATATATATATATATCTTTTTTCGTATATCCTTACACGTGATATTTTGGAAAGAAATAAAAGCGTAGCAAGAGTAGGCTTACGTGCCGACGGATCGTGTCGTGCGAGATCCGTCGCCAACCGAACAAGAATCTTCTCGTTTCTTCGTTCGATTCGATTCGAATGTTATCGATGATTTTTCTAACAAAAGATTCTACGAATTTATCAAAGATCTCAAATCGAATATTTTCCTCCTATATTTGTGCCAGAAACGTTTCTATGATTTCTTAATTGTCTCTACCAAAAATGATTATCAGATTGAAAATTGATCGGTTAATGCTCGATGAAATAATTTTCTTAATGTTTTCTACATAAATCGTAAAAGATATTAATATCTTGCGTATAAAATATATGATTTCTCGCGAAGAAAAGTAAAAAGGCAAAATTTGACGTATTCCGATCATTTTTAAAGTTGAACGATAATATCCTTTTGGAAGGATCCAAAAATTCGATATTTTTACGGGTGAACGTGATGTATTCTATTATAAGTTTGTAACGATTGAAAAGCACGCGAGAGCACATTGAAATCCCGATGGACAAAAGTTTCGTGTCGTCGTCCTCGGAGATGTCCAAACATTGTCGAGCGCAGATGTTTCCGACTCCCTTTTAACACACGAAGACTGTCCCCGTCTCACAATGCTACGGAGTTATGCGAAAACTTTATGAAACCCGAACGAAAAATATATTTCACCTTTTCTCTGCTGGCTTTGGACTAGCTTTTTAAACGACACACCATTTTTTCTCCCTCATAAGTTCAAGTTACATGGTAACGAGAGATTCTTTCGATTCACGAAAGAGTCGAACGAAAAAACGTTTCTTTCATCAACCCTCTGTAAACCAAGTTCTTTATTTCTCTCTATATTTTATACCGAATAAATTCTATCGTACTTATCAAAGAGATTAATCTTTCGATATGAAGTACAAACTTACATTACGTTACAGAGGGTTAAAATGATACTTTTCAAAAGGAAATCTACAAGGATGATGATGATGATGATAATAATAATAATAATAATAATTATTATTATTATTATAATAATTCAAACCGTAATAATAAAAAAAAAAAAAAAAGAAACAAAACATACCGGTCGAAGGATCCAAAAAATCGATGATCGATCGTAGCAGGTCGCAAACTCAGAAACGATGATGTTAAGTCCATAGAAAAAGGTGTGAGAAGATGAGATGAAAAAAAAGATCAGGAGGAAGAGAAAGAAAGAGAAAGAGGAGGAGGAGCAGGAGGAGGATAAAAATCGGTGTAAGAGAGACGCGTAGAGTAATCTGACGCCACGTACCGGTGGCAAAAAACTAAACGCAGAAAAGGGCCTGAGCTCATGTCGCTAGGTTCGTCCAGTATTTCGAAAAGCACGGCCCGTTGTTTCAAGCTTCCTCCACCTCTTCTAACACTCTCTCCATCTCCCTTACACCCTGCGGCTATCGATCTATTTCCTTCTCTCCTCTTAGGAATTGGTATTATGGTGTTCGGTGCTCGAGGAATATAACGTCGCGTTCGCGAGAGTATATATATATATATATATATATATATATATTATATATGTATATACTTATATAAACACACACAAATGAAAGAAACACAAGCATGCATACTCTCGAGTGGCGGTCGCTAATGCGTGCTGAATGTACCGGAGTTGGAGGTAGAACGCGAATATAGAGAGAGGGGGTGTGGAAAGAGTGAGAGAGAGAGAGAGAGAGAGGAAGGGGAGACGTTGGCAAAGGAGAAATCATTAAAAAAATTCGAAAACAAAGGAAAGAGGCGTGCCTCTAGCCAAGATGGCCGTACTAGTGGCAGCCTGGAGGCAGGAGCTTTTAATTAATGCAAAAAACTTGGTGTGGGGGGTGTACGTGCGAGTGAACGAGAGAGGGAGAAAGAAATATCGAGATAAAAGAGAAAGAGATACCAAGATATGAGAAGGAAAGTGAGAGAGAGAGAGAGAGAGAGAGAGAGAGAGGGAATGAACGTGGATCGACGAGGTGGTCCTCTCCATCCCCTACCCACCCACCCCACCCTCCCTTTTCTTACTCACTCACTCTATCTTTTTCTTCCTCTCTCTTTTTCTCTGACGAAAGCCACCGATCGGCCACCGATCGCTAAACTACAAACTCGCGAGATCTCGCGGCTTCTCGACGAGACTGTACCCGCAATGGGGTAGATGCGTCCTTTGTGCGTTCCACCCTTCGCAAGCATAGGGGTGGGGATATCCAAACGAAACGGTAGAGCCCGTTGAGAAGGGGTACGTGAGCGATAAGTTCGCGATAGAGACCCAGCGATGTTAGAGACAGAAATGTTTTTTTTTCGTCGATCGATCACCATCTTGAAACGGGGAGAATTAGATCGGCCATAAAATTGGATGGGATCGATAGAGAAATGATTAGCCATGTTTGATGGGCTCTTAGAACGAATTTAATAGGAAATTCTCTTCGTATGAAGCGACTATAAAGAATCTTGTGGCGGGCCGTCAGCCGGGCGCCGGGCGCCGGCCGCGAAAATCAACATGGCTGAGAGGGCGCAAAGAGATGGCGGCTCAGCTCGCTTCGTTTTCCCTCTCTCTCTCTCTCTCTCTCTCTCTCTCTCTATTTCATTTTAGTTATCTTTCTTTCTTTCTTTCCCTTTTTATTTCTTTCTTCTCGTTCGTCGAGGTCTCTTTCTGTAACTTCGATCTCTTCTTCGTCTTTGGCCGTTCGTAATGCCACCGGATAAACGTGATTATGGAAAATTTAAATGTCAAATTCGTGTAATGGTGACTCGTAAATTTGTTCTAAATAACCGGCTAACGAGTCAAATTGCGAGGAAATTCTTCGACATCGTGTTATTCTCTGTCTCCTTGCTCGTTCTCTTTTCTACCTTCAGGCATTTCTTTATTCCTACGAACTAACCCCCTAAATGGATCTCTTGTTTGCATCGCTAATTCGATGATTCTACCCTTCGAGTTTTACGTGATTACGTTTAAGCGGGAAAATGCTTCGATCATGTTTGTGTCTTTCTCTTCTTCTCTTTCTCTCCTTCTTTGGAATTGAAATATTTATTTTAAAGTGAAGGGAACAAATTATTTCATATGGTAATTATAAGTGAGTATAACCTGCCGATTTATGAAATGATTCCAACTAATTTGTTATTCTCCAAAAATGAAAAAAAGAATGATTTACGACACACCTAGGTGTGTGAAGATTTGCCATGGTTGCACTTGAAAAAATCGTTGGACTCGTTGGATCGTAACATAAAAAGAAAAGGAAAAAAAAAATAAATAAAATAATGAAATAAAAAGACAGTAGAGATATCTTCGAAGAAAAGAAGAAAAAGAACAAGACGAAGAAGAAAAAGAAGAAGAAGAAGAAGAAGGAACTGATTCGAAATGAAATCGCGACTCCATCGGAGGCGTTCCATCATCCACCATCTTTCTTTCCTTCCGGAGAGAAACGTGTTCCCCGAATTACGACCCTCGTCTTTGCATTTACTCCCTTTGCTAGGGGTTGCTTCGCGCGACTATGTTCAATTACTTACAGGGTTTAGAGAAAGAGAGGAACCAAGAAGAGGGGAAAGGAAAAAGACACGCATATCTACGAGTAAGAACATCAACGAGGGTTGGTGGACCGAAGCCATTAGTAGAAAAATGTTTTCCAAGGGGCCCTTTTCGAGTGCTACCGGTATAAACCCTTTAGGGCTCTAGCTCGCATCGGCAGTCATAAAAGACTTAGGAATCTCGATTGAAACGTTAATGACAAAATGGCGACGGCAGGAAGACGCTCGAGGTAAAACTCATATAGGATAAGAGTGTCTCTCTCTTTCTCTCTCTCTCTCTCTCTCAACGAATATCTTTTCTCCAAACGTGAAAAGAATTTTTGCATCGTCTAAGCAAAACTCTCGTTTGCTTTTCTTTTTACGATCTTCTCTCTCTCTCTCTCTCTCTCTCTCTCTCTCTCTCTCTCTCTCTCTCTCTCTTTCTCTCTCTCGCTTTCTCTTTCATTCGTATCATTAACAAAGATCGAGAGTTCCTATCTAAGATATTTCACATTCCTTGATCTTGCGACGTGGAAAAAAAAATAAAAAACAAAGAGATACCATTTTGTTCGACATGAAAAAAAAAAAAAACAATAGATTCTATTTGTACCATTCTCTTTGTTATGATCATTTTAATCAGTGTGCCACGTACATCGTATTTCTCAAAAAATATATCAAAGAGTTAAGAACGTGGCAGTACGTTCCTGCGAAATCTCAAAATGGCGACCCGCGAGAGCGATCTCCCGCGTTACGGCCATCTACGCGACTTCTCTTCGACGACAATTTTTCGTCACATTTTCCTTCTTCTTTTTATCAACAATGCGACAAA
Organism: Dolichovespula sylvestris; assembly: GCA_918808275.2. Taxonomy (NCBI): domain Eukaryota; kingdom Metazoa; phylum Arthropoda; class Insecta; order Hymenoptera; family Vespidae; genus Dolichovespula; species Dolichovespula sylvestris. The sequence goes on along the minus strand of OU964982.1, from coordinate 5,124,283 downwards.
GTTATTCGATAAAGAGTATCGACGAATATTTTTTTTTTGTAAAAAATTTACAAAGATATTCTTAACGTAACTTAAAACACCTATCATATCTCTCTCTTTTTTTTATTTATTTATCTATCTCTCTGTTCCTCTCTCTTTCTCTCTCTTTCTCTCTCTCTCGATAAAAAACAACGCGAGAAAGATAGAATTATCCATGGAGGGTGTCACTTCCGCATGAAGGCAGGAGCCTGGAAATAATAATGCTCGCTCTCTCTCTCTCTCTCTCTCTCTCTCACTCTCTTTTAACATATGCGCATAAATCCATTATTAAAATACGTGTTCTTTGTCAACGATAGAATCGGTCGACATTTTTATCTCGGACCCTATTCGGCCTCCTCCGTGCATATGGAGCCTCCGAGGAATCCGTGGAGGAAGGAGCGCATTAAAATCGTGCCATCCATATGCCATCGAAGTTCTAATCACAGCTATTATCGTCGCTCTCAGGACGACGGTTATATTTTGCAACCCCCCTCTCTCTTTCTCTTTCTCTTTATATCCCTTTTCTTTTTCTCTGACATTCTCCATTCTCTCTCTCTCTCTCTCTCTCTCTCTCTCTCTCTCTCTCTCTCTCTCTCTCTCTCTCTCTCTCCCTCTCTCTCTCTCTCTCTCTCCCTTTTCCTCCTCTTCGACGTCTAACGTTAATGCAAAACATTACAAGCGACAAAAGAAGGAAAGACTAGAGTCCGCCATTGCTCTCTCGGGAGATTCATAGACACAGAGACGAAACTCTCACCCTTTTATATTATTTTTCTTTTCTTTCTTTTTTCTTTTTATTTTTTCTTTTTTTTTTTTTTTGATACGTCGAGACTCCAAAATTTTATCCACGGTAGATACAAGACATTTTTACAGAGGAAACGAGGAGGAAAAGAGGATAGAATCACATCGGCGTTAAATCGGAAAAACGTCTTCCTTAGGAAAAGGAGGAGGAGGAGGAGGAGGAGGAGTAGGAGGAGGAGGATGAGGAGGAGGGAGGAATTGGGAGGATGGGGGAGGTGTCCGGGTCTTCTTCTCGTCCGTCGGATATCGAAGAGTACAACACACAATTTTCCTCGGACCACTAACCCGCTACAAAAGACGTCTTCTGCCGCTGACAAGCATTCAACGAAAACCCTCCTGCGGGAAGAATGTAGTTCCTTGCTGATGGTATAAGAAGGACTACGTACAGGGCACGAGACTTTCTCTCTCTCTCTCTCTCTCTCTCTCTCTCTCTCTCTCTCTCTCTCTCTCTCTCTCTCTCTCTTTCTCACTTTCTTTCTCCTTCTCACATACACACGCTCTTAGCTTTCTCAGGCTCGCGACAATAGGAGGAACGAAACGACTTTTCCAAGTTGGACCTTTGACAGGACATTCGAAGTCTCGTCTAACGTTAGAATCTCGATCCCTTTTCTTTCCTAAATTCACCGATAGAAATTCGAGCAATTTCCTAAATGGATCCTTTCTTATCAAGAAATCGAGCCGCATCGATTATAAGATACAACGAGGAGGAAGCTTCGATACGCAATTCGTTCTATCGAAAAAGGAAAAAAAGGAAAGAAATTAAATAAAAATAAGCGAGAGAATATAGGGAGAATGGTACTTTAGATTATTAAGAATCTCGCAATAAAACGATTCGAAGGATATTCAAATGGATATTTATTATCCTCTTTCAATTTGATCGAATGAAAGCTGTGTTGTAGTTAGGATTCAGACTTTTTCGTTCGGATGAAATATTGCTAAATTCTTCGCAGGATAATAAGAAAGAGAAAGATAGAGATAGAGATAGATAGATAGACAGATATATATATATATATATATATATATATATATATATATATATATATATATATATTTATAGAGAGAGAGAGAGAGAGAGAGAGAGAGAGAGAGAGAGAGAGAGAGAGAGAGAGAGAGAGTTGTGAAATAGAAAAAAGAGGGAAGAAAAACGTAATGGCTTTACTGTTTGCAGTCAACGGAGCATACAGCCATTTTCTATGGAGAGTTAGCTCGTTAGCGTTTTAACGTAATTGCATCACTCGTAACTGCTGTGCCCTGAGGGGGGATCGAGCTGGCTGGGCTCGCAAAGTCGCATGAGTCATTTCGATTGGATCGAGAAATTAAGACTGGCAAAATGGCGGCCGCACGAAAATGCCTTTCGAGAGAAGGGCTCGAGGGAAAGAGAGAGGGGGAAGAGGGGAATCGAAAGAGGGGTCGAAGGGGGAGGACGAGGAGAGAACCGAAATATCGGGCGCATCGTTCCGATCTCTGTAATTACGTTCTCCTCTTCTCAATAATCCCTCTTCCATTAATTCTCATCGACAGAATTACGTCATCCTCTCATTTCCCACGAATATCGACACACACACACACACACGCACACACACACACGCACACGCACACACACACACACACACACACACACACACACACACACACACATACATATATTTATTTACCTATATATCTTTTTGATATTAACTATAATACCGTATAAATCGCATTATTTATTCGATACTCGTGCCCGAAGGTCGATGTTTATCGCGTTAAGAAAATTCGATATCGCGATACTATCTTCCTTTCTCTCTTTCTTTTACTTCATTTTATTTCTTTTTTTAATCTTTCTAATAAAAGGATCAAAGAATCTTGGATTCCAATCGCTCACCGTCGCACGAATATGAACTTCGTGTTAAGGATTGTTAAGAGGAAAAAATTTATTGTTGATTTAATGTAATATTTAAATAAATTTCTGTCCGTTCCTACAAGATAAAATGTTATAAATAAAAATATAAACGAAGATAAAAGATAGTATACAAGAGAGAGAGAGAGAGAGAGGGGAGAGATAACTAAAAAGAATAGAAAAAAGGGACGTACTTATATCGATATAAGATATCAAGGTATTTTATCTTATGCGATTATCGGCACGCCCTGGTACGCGACGTTATCGAATTTATTATCAATTTTCGGTGAACGGCAATTTCCCCTTGGCAGCCACCGTAACTCAGGAAAGAGATCAGAGATGAGAGATGAGAGATGAGAGAGAGAGAGAGAGAGAGAGAGAGAGAGAAAAGGAGACCCACCCTTTTTCAACGGGGAACTCCATTTCTATTTCCAGTCCGCCGGAAGTCTCGTGCGAATGGCTGCTCAGCCATTTCCGTAAGAAGAGGAAGAAGAAGAAGAAGAAGAAGAAGAAGAAGAAGAAGTCAAATGAAGAAAGGATGGAATCTGTAAAGGGCGAGGGTGATGCTTCGAAAGATAGGCTCTTCCGTGAAGGAAAGGATAAGGGTACCCTTCGCCGATTTCCCGACTCCCTTCCGACGATTTTCGATAGGACACCTCTCTCTTTCTATCTTTCTTTTTCCTTCCTTCCTTCTTCTTCTTCATCTTCTTATTCTTTTTCTATCTTTTTCTCACGGATCGCTAACCTTTCGAAAATGTGCTTCAAGGCACAAAGAGTCTTCTCTCTTCCTTTGCCTTCTAATATTACGATTATTTATGAGATACTAAAATGACGTTGAATTGTATTTCTCTTAACATATATTCACTTTAAAATATAATAATTACAAGTTATTAATATTTTTATCAATTAATATTCGTTTTAATTCGGATTGTTAATCTTTTAAACATGAAATGTCTGTCGAATTCTAGTTAAAATTCATTTAGTAAAAAAATATAATTATGAATCATTAATATTTCTATAAATTAATGTTTGTTTTGTAGGTTTTAATCTATATTTTAAATAATTTATGAAATATTTTGCGCACTCGTCAATAGTACTTTAATTTATTAAGTTTTTGTAAAAATGAAACGATTAGAAATTATTAATAACTGTAAAATTTGACGTATATCTTGACGTATATATATATATATATATATATATATATATATATATATATATATATATATCATGCTGAACGCGAATGCATTAGAAACTTTACACGTGTCACCTTTCGTCTTAATTAGTTTAGAAATAAAACAAGTAAAAATTATTAATATTACCACCAACGGGCTTGTCTGGAGATTTCCTAATCAGAATGAATTAGTTTAATTCCTATCGGTCTAACACGAGTGCTGTTAAGTACTAATTTAAATTTATTTAAAAATTAAAATAAATCTTCTTATTGAGATTTCCTAATTTAAATAAATTAGTTAAGAATAAGTATAACGCATAATTAAAATAAAAATTATATCAAAATCGTCTAGAAAGATAAGAAAAATTCTCTGAAATTTTCGTTATGATAAAACCAGACGGTACATTTACGGACAATCAAAAATCTTCAAGAAACCTAGGACAACCCTCCCACCCTTATCCCAACCCACAAATACGAGAATCAAGTTACTAGAATACCCTAAGAATAGAAAGATTCGATCGACATGACGTACACCACGGGGATAGACAGGTGGATAAGTGCGTAGAAAGGAAAAATAAACTAAAGAGTAGACGTAAAGCAATGAGAAAGATAGATGGATAGATAGATAGATAAGGTTGGACGCGTCGAGGAATATGAATATTCCATAGAAATTCGGCGACGAGTTACCCCGCCCGCAAATAAAGGAAAAAATAAAAAAAATAAAAAAAATAAAAATAAAAAAAAAAAAAAAACGGGGAAAAAAAGAAGGAGAAGAAAAAAGTCGACAATGCAGCGGGTTGTTCGGGGTGGTATAGGAGGGGTAGAGAGGTGAGGTAAGGTTTGAGGGGAGGGTAAGGTAGGATAGAGAAGGAGGGAGGGTGCATTTGATATGCACTCGTCTCTGATTGGCGGAGCACTAGGGTGGTAGGCGTGGTCCGTGGTGTCGGCCGTGCTTTATGATTTTATATGTAGCCTCTTGATAGCAGTCCACCCTACCACCCTACCACCCTACCTTTCGACGACGACGACGACGACGACGACGACGACGACGACGACGACGACGACGGCAACGACGACGACGACGACGACTCACCCTTCGATGTACCAGCTTGCATTCGTTCGAATGCATAAAATACACCTAAGTGCGAGTCGCCTTCTCGCTCTTTCTCCCTCTACTGCAGCCACGAGTAAAGCGCATAATAGAGCACCGAGAGGGAGCGAACGGGGGTGAAAGGGGCTTAGGCTAGGGGGAGCCAAGTCGACGGAGTCTCTTCCGCGTTCCACATCTTCCATACCTCGTATACGTATACTCATCTACCTATCTACCTATACTACCAACACTAACTTGCTACCAACGGAAAAATATTTTTCCACCCGTCTCTCGATAGACAAGCTCTTCTCACCCTCTTCTCACCCTCTTCTCTTCTCCGCTCTTTCTTTCTTTCTTTGCTTGCTATCTTCGAACGACGAGTCGCTCTCGGCATTTCCCCAAGGAACCCTCTATCTACGCAAATTCCTATCTATGGAACGTTCTTCTAACTCGATGATTATATATATATATATATATATATATATATATATATATTTCAAATGATTACTGATTATCACGTTTATGATTACTATTATCGATCATTGATTACGTCAATTTTGTCTTCCTTACTTTCCTTCTTTTTGGTTAGTTGATATATGAAGGGATCGTAGAAAGCATTCTTTCAGGATGCAGAACGAGAATTAATAGATAGCAGGCATCGAAGAAGGGTTCTCTCAGTTCTCGTGTTTTTAGCAGGCTCAGCAGGATTAATATTCATAAGGGCCTGAGCCGGCTCGTTCGTCCTCCCGATGTCTTCCTCCCAATATTCTCCTAACTTCTCATCCTCCTTCTTTTCCCTCCCATCGTCGTAAACTATGATCAAGAAACTGCATTTTCGAAATTTTCTCGAGCATCGTATACAAACACGCTCTTCTTTTTTTTTCTTCTTCTTCTTCTTTTTCTTTCGCTTTTCTACAAGGCCTAGAGCGCAAAATTGCTGGCCTGTCAAAAGGGGGAGAGGAACGAGCGGATATAATGCTTCGAGGACCTTTCGAAGATTCGCAAGATCGAACTTCGAGGAACGAACCGAGAGAACCGAGGTTCGTATCTTCTACCTAGCATCCTCGTCCTCGATAAACCTTCTCGAAAAAGTGGATCCCTCCACCGAGGGATCTTCGATCCTCGATCCGAGCAAGAAGAAAACGATCGGGATGGACGTTGAGAGGGTTAACGCCGCCGTCTACCGAGTCCTTAAACTTGTCAGGATTTCTTCTCCTTTCTCCGATAAAAGACGATTTTCTTTATTCAAAGATATACCCAACTATAGATAGTTTCAATCCTAACGACGTCATTACGATTATAATCATTTGAATTTTAATCATATTACGTGTTAACAAAATATTTCAATTTCTTTATAAATTAATTGAAATATCGTAATGAAAAGAGAGAAATTTCATTTAAAAATGAATCTACACTTTTCACGGCCGAAATTAAAGATCATAAATTTTAATACCATCATTATTTGAAGATGATAATAAATTTAATTAATCGATAATTCGAGTTGATATCCGATCAATGATCTACACGCAAATATTAATAAGAAATGAGTTGGAATGATATAAAATGATTTAGAACGCAGGACGTACGTAGATATGAATTTGATGGTATAAAAAAAAAAAAAAAAAAAAAAAAGAAAAGAAAAGAAAAGAAAAAAAAAAAGAAAAAGAAATCTTTTCTAGTAGAGAGATCTCATAGTCGTTCTTAGTAAGAATTCTCGTCTCTTTCTTCGTTATCGTCGTCGTCAGACACTCCTAACACGGCGAGCATAGCAAGGGCGAAAACAGCGTCGCCAGCCTAACTAGCATTCTTTCATGTATGACACTACACGTGTCGAGTCCACTAGACTAGAAGTACCAGAAGATTCTTCTCTTCGGGTTTGTTAGTAGAGGCCTGTTGCATCTTCGCTAGCCTCGGGCCACGTTGAAAAATCCTCCGAAAGGTGAGACGAATTCGTCGAACGGGGGAAAGAAAGTCTTGAGGAAGTATGAATTTTACTCCTCTAGGAATATCCCTAAACAGCCATATTCCGAAGTTTACGAAATGGTTATACCAAGTATTCTTTGGTGAAGTATAGTTATATTTTTGCTTTGTCATTCGAACAGCTGCGATCGTTTCTTAATACTAACAGGAAATCGATCATCTACCGCTCATCGAATAAAAAAGAGAAAGAAGGATGAAGGTTTAAGAAGCTTCAGGATGTATGATAAAATTACGATAAGGAACAGGATGTTGAGAAGAAGAAAATAAGTTTTGATAGATATTACAAAGTTAATGAGATCGAATTTGACACGAACGAACCACAGGAATTTATCACGAACATAGATATCTAGTTATTAATTGTTAAGTAAATCCTAAAGAAAATTATAAGACGATAATTCTATAATTTATGATCATTGAAAATGACATCTTTGAAATATTTATAAATCTATCACAAATCTAAATATATCTGCATATAAATAATAAAAAGATATTCTTAAAAGAATTACTATAGTTTCTCAAACTTGAAAATTAGATTCTTCAAAGATTTACATATCTGTCGCAAGTCTGAATACATCTACGCATTAATAGTTTAGAAAATCATAGTAAAAATTACATTTTTTCTGAGAATATAGGAGCCATGTTTTAAACCTACAAATATCAACATATTAATTTTGCAGAAAAAATATAAAAATAATTATAAACTCATTGAAAAATAAAAAAGTCAACGCATAAATAGTTCATCCAATCCTAGAGGAGAATAACAAGAGAAAGAGAGAGATAGAGATAGAGAGGGAGAAAGAGAGAGAGAGAGAGAGAGAGAGAGAGAGAGGGAGAGTTCTCTAAACAGAGTATGTAGTTAACAACACCTGGACTCCGATCTTGATCAAACATGGCCGCAGTAATTTGTGGCATTTGAGGGGGCGTGGCACGCGTGTCCAGAAGGGCGACGAAGGGGGTCTTTGGCGGTAAGCGAGTTCGCGGTGAGCCCTTGCGTCGGTTAGGTTTTTGCTAGCTCGCGCAAAAGAGAAAAAAGGAAAGAGAAAGATAGATAGAGACGGAGACAGAGACAGAGACAGAGACAGAGAAGGAGAGAGAGAGAGAGAGAGAGAGAGAGAGAGAGAAGAAGGGAAAAAGAGAGGAGTCTCGCCGCGAGAGCGGACATAATTATTTCTTAGCGGGCTCGCGACGCAAGCAATTAAAAAGCTCGAAGAAAGAGACGTTGGATGCGATAATGAGAAGAGAGAAGTGGGGTTGGAGGTGGGGATGAACGGGGCTGGTGATGGTGGTGGTGGTGGTGATGGTGGTGGTGGTGGTGGTGGTGGTGGTGGTGGTGGCGGTGACTGGGACGAACGCCTCAGGGTACACCGTCTCATTAGATATCGTCGCGTGGTGAATCCTCGCCTGACTTATTTCGCAGCCGAATTATATTTTACCGCCTCCTTGCCGTTTGTCCTTTCGCGTGGTGACTCGTTCAGCCCCTTCTTCTAACTTCTTCTTCTTTTTCTTCTTCTTCTTCTTCTTCTTCTTCTTCCCTTTTCTTCCCTTCTACTGCATCTTTAAACGTGCCCTCTAACTTACTTTACGCTCTGTGTCTTCTATAAGTATCTTCTAAACGTTTTTACCCTTTCTTCTTTTTCTTCCTTTTTTTTTTCTTTTTATAGAAAGGTTGTATATACTAAATTTAGGACATGTTATTCAAGAGATTCATTTCTATATATATATATATATATATATATATATATATATATATATATATATATATATATAAAATCTCTTTTTTCTTATTTGCTTGGAATCGTTTGATAGAAGTTTTAGAGATGTAAGAATAAAGTCAGTTTGTAGACCGTCTGTACAAGTTTCATCATATTATTCTTCTAATCTTTTTATAATCAGTTACATTTCTAAAACGATCTATTAGAAATGTCGAAATATTTTATATATATAATTCTCTAAAGTTTCTAATATTATAACAATAATATTAGAAATACAATAAGAAATTTGGAATACGTTCAATATTCTAACGATAAAATAGATTCTAACACATTCTTCATATCTTTTTCTATTTCATAGAATGAATCTAGCTATCGGTTACTATGATTTAAAAGTTACAAAAATGTGTCGAGAAAATGAAAATGTTCTGAATAAAGTAAATGAGATGAATACGATATTTCTATTATAGTATTCTAACGATAAAATAGATACCCACATACTTGTTATTTCTTTTCGTTGCTTGCAAGCAGGAAACTCGAACGATCGTTTGTAGGGTCAGAGGGACGTGACCGTCGCGAAATCGAGGAACCTTGCTCTCTCTCTCTCTCTCTCTCTCTCTCTCTCTCTCTCACCATCCGTCTAACTATCCATCTATCTGTATATCCATCTCCTTCTGGACGAAGCTATCTCGCCGGAGGCGCTCGTAGGTACGCGTTGTCTCCGAATAGAGCTAATCATGGGACTCTGACTGTTGCCGTATCGTAGTCTCGTGCCTTGATTGGATCGTATAATGAGCGAATGACACGACGACCCTTGGCCAATACCGGACGTGCTTAGACCGAAATTTGACGCGAACGACAAATCAGCCTAATTTTACTCCCCATCGAACGCATCCGTTCGAAACTTTCCACGAGTATTCCACGCGACGCTACCATTTCTGTCTCTTATTTTATTTAATATCATTATTTAAGATAACTAAATGATACAAATCCAAAACGCAACCGGACGCAAACGCATACGCATTCGTTGAATAATCGTTAATTTTGTAGAGAATAATTAATGAACATTTCTTGCTATGGATATATATGGTGTACATAGGTATCCATATAAATACGAGGGCCATAAGCTCGTCTACGTCTATTCGTTAATCTACTATTAATTTAATGGTATATGTTTTTCTTTTCTTCCTTTCTTTAGAATTTGCTATGTACAACGATCTATCGATTTAAGAAAAAATAAACTGGTATCGAATGAATTAGATTCGTTCTCTGAATCTAATATCATATAACTATTTTTAATAACACCGAGTATCACCGAGCATCGACCAAATGAAACCGCATTGTTAGAGAAATCCTAACTTTACATCTAATTGCTCTAATACTTTCTAATCGAATAATAAAGAAAGAAGAAGAAAAAAAAAAAAAAAACAAAGAAATCAACTGCGAGCATTCTCAATGCTAAAACCCAGGAGAGGGAAAAGGCGAAAGTTGAAAGTTCGAATCGAAAAGAAAAAAAAGAAGAAAGAAAAAGGTATCGCGTTTTGCGTAAGAACGTGAAAAAAAGATTTTACTCGGGGACTCGCGACGATCTTGCCTAGAGAATATTGGCATAATCTCTAGGATGTCTCGTTTCGTGAAATTCGTTCTTCGTCGATCGTTACACGTCGTTTTCTAATAAGTAGGGAGAGAAAGAAGATGCGCCATAGCGAGTCGAGAGGAATACGAGAAGAGACCACGGAAGACAAGACCTTTGTAGAAAGGAGCCTCAAAGTTTAATATTTAACGAGCTTCCCCCACCCGAAATACGGCCCTCCCGCCGCTCTCCTCTTCCTCTCACCAACTCTACTCTACCATCGTTTTCTTATCTTTCATTCTCTCTTCGTCTTTCTTCGATCGGCCGATACGAAGAAGTCGCATTACTTGATTCCTTTTGAAGACGTATCCAGTATACCATTAACGCTAGCCACCGTGTCGCTCATTGAGAAGCCCCGATAAATTTCAAATTATTCGAACCACCTCGGATGGATCTTCTTACTTCTTGCGCTTCGAAGAGGAGGAAGACGAAGAGGAAGAAGAAGACGTCGAGTGTCTTGAAAGGAGATCAAGCCGATAATCGCTTTATAAACGGTAGAGGAGCTAGGAGTTAACGAGATGACTTCTCTCTCGACAAACTAACTTCTTTCTTTCCTTTTCTTTTCATCCTCGTATCTTATTCAAGATTTATTTGCTTCTCTTTTCTCGACCTTAGAATTGATATGGTTTTTCTTTTTTATTTTCTTTTTACTGGCTTTGGATTATTATATGTCAGTACACAGAATCCATTAGATTCTTATCTCGAAGATACTTTTAGAAATGTAAAATAATGTAAATGTTAAATATTAATTCTAGAGCTATCACTTCGTTAAGACTGAAAATATTATATAAAGTAGGTAATTTTTCTTTTCGTTTTTCTTTCCTTTTTTTTTTTAAAGGGAACTTTGATATCGTTTGACTCCCATCTCAATCTTCTTCGAGATATTGACTGTAGTCTCTCTCTCTCTCTCTCTCTCTCTCTCTCTCTTTCTCGTTGAAGTATCATGTGACGAGGGTTGAAAGGGGAGGAAAAAATCGACCCAAGGGTTGGTTCGATTCTTCGTACGTAGGAGGCAGCACGTCCAGTATTACCGACGATACTTCTGCTGCCATCTATTGTTAGATCATTTAACTTGAAATTAAAGACGTAAACGTGGTGAAAAGTCTGAAAGAAAATTGTTTAATTCGTTGTGCGTGTGTATATATATATATATATATATATATATATATATATATATATATATATAGATATATGTGTTGTGCGAGTTCTATTTTAATTCATAATATATAAAATGACGCATTGATATTCATTTTGTGATTGTATTCAATGATGCTGTTGTAGTGAATGAAAAAATACAAAACATTTTTATCGTACACTGGATATGATCATTGTTTAAACAAAGTACCTAATCTCAAAGGTATCTTTTTCTTATAATAATATATGTAAACAATGAAAGAGGTAGATTAAATCTCGAAGAAATTTTATAACGGATATTTCTTAACAAAAATTACAAAATAAAGATAATTTTTATCATCTATTGGACGATTATTTTTCTAAACGATATATCTCTACTCAGAGATTTTTTTTCCCTACAAAACAAAAATGTTATATGATTGAAGCAACAAATTGGTCGAATTTTATAGGTAATGTTTCAAATAAAAGAAAAAATAAAAAACAAATAAATTCCTAGATAATTTAAGATGTGAGATGATAGAGCTTTTTCACAAGATTCTCACGATCACCAGGATGCGTTTAGAGTGTGTAAAGGAAAAGAAAAATAGAATGGATACGTTCGAATAAGAAAAAAAAAAAAGAAGAAGAAGGAGAAGAAGACGAGGAAGAAGGACGAGGAGGAGGAGGAGGAGGAGGAGGAGAGGAAGAAGGAGGAAGAGAAGCATTGTGAAAATTTCGAGTGGCTGCAGATACTTAAGGTTTCATGGAGCGAAGATTAAGAGAAAGACTACTAGTTAAAGGCGATGACTGGCTGACTTTTTTGAGAGCCGGGAATTATCTTGTCGTCTTTTCGACGAGCCTTGGGTGGTCTTCGTGATTCTCTTCTCTCTCGCTTCGACCTCATCCTCCGAAGGAGGAATCATCGAAATAAGAACAAAGTTAACGAACTTCCTTTAAAACGTACGAGTAGGATGCAGAGTTATCAACGCTACCTACTCTCAGACTCTCTCTCTCTCTCTCTTTCTCTCTCTCTCTCTCTCTCTCTTACATTCACAAGGCTTACCTTTCATACTTGTGAAATTCATATCTTAACCCTACTACTACTACAAATTTCTATTTCATAATGTAAAAGAGTGAGTGAGAGACGGGAGAGCGCGGGTGGTGGAGAAATAAGACCAACCTATTTTTTAGTTAAATTACACGATTCCAAGCGACTAGACGGGAGGAAGAAGCTTTCCTCAATATGCGATTTTACCCTCGTTAGCGTGCAAGGATTAATTCTTAATCCTAGGACAAAAGTGAGTGTCGAGAATAACGAGGGCACTTCTTTATGTAACGTAAGATGCGATACAAACGTCGATCATTCGTCTCAGCAGGTTTTAATATCTTTCATTCTATCTAGTTGGTCTAGAGAAGGGATGGATAAGCTTTGAGCGAGTTAAAAAGAGAGATAGACAGATGGATGTATATACATATATGCATACGTACATATATATATATATATATATATATATATATATATATATATATAGAGAGAGAGAGAGAGAGAGAGAGAGAGAGACGACGACGACGTCGGTTCTTCCTTTGGCAAAGGATACTTGGGATTAATCAGGAATACTGTAATCGAATTTAACGTCCGAATTGAGTATTTTCGCTTACAAAGAGCGAAAAGAGAGGGCGAGAGAGAAGGCTCGTTTCGTCGTAAAGGCGAAAAGGGCCAGTCGAGAACGAACTCGTCCAAGGCCGTCGAACGAAGAGGAACGAGAAGGGCTTCTGGCTCTTGCGTAGCTTAATTGGAAAACTTGCGGATTAACGATTCTGCGAGACTACGCGAAAACGTTCTTTATAAATGAGTGAGAGAGAAAGAGAGGGCACGTCCTTTTTGCCGAGTAACACGCAAGTAAGGAGTAAGTAACAGGATATAGAAAATACGAAGGACGAGAGAGAGGGAGAGAGAGAGAGAGAGAGAGAGAGAGAGAGAGATAGCTACCTCGACCCTTCGTCAAATCTGATTGAAGAATTTCGTTTATATATCTACCTACGTAAAAGCTAGTACGTCTCCTTTTATCGATCGAATTTCTACTCTCTAAATTCGATTTGAGATTATATCCGTCGACTTACTTTGCACAATTTACTCTTAAGAGATATTATTATTATACCTACTAGTAAATTTGTATTGCCCTTCTACGCAAAGCGATATCGTATCTCGACAAAAAAATTACCTACTGAATTAATAATTAATTATATGGAGATAAGCTTGTCCTCACTTTACAACGGCTAAAAAATATAACAGGAATCAACTATCGATTCTCCGACGAAAAGTATACCATTATAAAATTAATTAGATACGCGTAGATGGTACGTATCTCGACTTTGCATAAAAAGTAATTCGCCTATGAGTTATTACAACTATACTTAAAAAAATGTTAAATCCTTTTTTAAACTAATACTTTTTGGATCTAATGGAAAAATGATCTAACAAATTATTTAATTAATTCTCGGACGAATAAATTTGCAATAAAATCGAGATATTAAGTAGATACTTGGGCGACTCGACTTTATAAAAGCTTAATCGTTATTAAACCAATGATAAGTACACACACACACACACACACACACACACACACACATATATGTACGTATGTATGTATGTATGTTAGAATGATTTCTAAAATAAATCTAAGCGATCGATTAATTGGTAAAAAATAAGGGATTACGTAATGATCGTTAAGTGGCTGTGTTACGGATTCTCGGGCTGAACGTGAAATTTCAACGTTTCCAAAGCGTCCCGACTAATTCGGTGTTTCCCGGCACACCGTTAGTCTCGAATTTCCGGCGGTGTGGGGCTAAATTATCCCGACTGCTATCGTAATTAGATAAATTAACAGACCGTGAGTCGGGGCATCGTGTTCGCACCGAGGCTCATCTCCTAGGCGTTTCCGGAAACGGTAGTGCTTCAACTCCGTCTAACTAGCAATACTGTCGCCCACGGATCGCTTCGATCGAGTTAGACGTTTTCTCTATTTCCATCCAAGCTTTTATAACTATCCGTCGAACGTTTAATCGACGATTAAAAGTAAATTAACCAATTCGACGAATATATTTATTATTATCGAAAATTAATCGTTCTGATTATTCGTTCGAACTACAATACGTGTAGTTAGAAATTAACTATCGAACGGTTTCTAACTAACGAAGTTAAAAATTTGACGAGAACATTTTGCTATCGATAAATCAATTCATTTGCCGTCAATCTATACGTTAATTTCTAATCTAATAGTTTGCTTTAAAAAATATATAAACGTACGATAAAATGTATCGTTAGAAATAATGATATGCCATATCGTTGCTAACAAAGCTACGAATTTGACGAAAATATTCTTCTAACGAAGATGGATCGCTCGTTTCTTCGTTCTTCGCCTTTATTCTGACTCTAATCATGTCTTAAAACTAAACGTAAAAAAATAGAAAATAAGAAAAATACAAACAGATATATGAAAAATATATTGTTAGAAATTATCGCATTAAATTCTTCGCTCTCCGATCTTAATTATCTTTTAAAACTAGATATAACGATAGAAAATCATACGCAATATATATTATAAGATAAAATATATCGTTAGAAAAATGTGCATCTAATATTTCGTTGCTAAGGAAAGTAAAAAATTATGAAAAATATTCTTCTGACGAAGATCGACTATTCGTTTCTTTAATCTTCACGTTCGTTCTAACTCTAATCGTGCATTAAAACTAAACATACTAATATAAAACCATATATATATATATATATATATATATATATATATATATATATAAAATGTACGATAAAACATATCGCTAGAAATTTTAACTAACAAACCTGTTAAAATCCTGTTAAAATCTTCCCAAGTATCGTCGAGCGTGAAAGACCACGTAGGAATAAGAAAGCTTAAGCTCGATCTTCTTTGTTCTCGATGTTAAGTCTTTGGCCGCCGTTGAAGGACTGCCAGTGCCTACGTGTCCTACCAAATGTTTGAAACGTGTTTTTTTTTTTTTTTGTTATCATCGACGAGTCACGTACCTAGCTTAGGCATATACTACCCGTGTAAATATTGTTTATGTTATTATCGAAAGACTCTTCGACCTGTTTCTTTCTTCTCTTTCTTCCTCTCTCTCCCTCTCTACCTCTCTCCTCTATCTTCTCATACTACGTGTTAAAAATTTAACGCTTTGTTCCAAGTACTGATATTTCGATTATTAATTTAAACAATCTCGATCTAATTTTAAATAATAATGAATTTGTTTCTATTTCTATTCTATTTTTCCAAGCATAAAAATATATGTTGGGAATAAAATAATCGATCATGTAGAGCTTAGCTGTGACCATTAGAAAAACTTTTTTCAAGTAACACCATAGATTTTCGCAAGGAGTATAATAATCTCTCGACACAAGTAGCAAACAAGAAAGGGGTGAGATTGAAAAAAAAAGAAAAAAAAAAAAAAAGAAAGAAGGAACGAGGGCTGTTTCTACGCTTTTCTTTAGCCACGACGTTGAAGGAACGAAGAAGCTCGCGATATTTTTCGACGAAACAATACCTTCGGTGAGCTCGAAGCCTTTTCTCACAAAGAAGACCCATAAGACATATCTCTGTCTCTCTCCCTTTCTCTTTTCTTCCCATTGAAATAACTCGAGCGTTATCCTTTTCACTCGGTCCTTACTTCCTTCCCAAACGGCTCTCGTAATTATCACGAGGACATTCGATCCCGGAGCCTTTCTTCATCGATAATTACTGTGCTTTTCGTGATATCTCTATGAGAAAAATATAATTTGATCAAAATATCCTATGATATACAGAGACAAAAGTTTCGCTCAAATAAAATTTTTCATTCATGAATGACGAAAAATTTATACGAGTAATAGAGAGAAAAAAGAAAGAAAGATTTCATATGTGAGATATTTATTTCAACGAAACTTTTCATTCATACATTACTACAAATTTGTATGCGTAAGAGAGAGAGAGAGAGAGAGAGAGAGAGAGAGAGAGAGAGAGAGAGAGAGAGAGAGAGAGACATATATTACACACAAGTCACTTATTTCAATGAAACTTTTCATTCATAAATCGTTAAAAATTTATATGAATAAGAGAAAGATAGATAGTAAGCAAGCAAACAATCGAGCACGAATAAAAATAATGTTTAAAAGAATAATAATAAAAATAAAAAAACGTTTGAAAATATAAATCGGAACGAGTTATAACGAGTTAAAGTGAAAGTAAAGTTTTCAAAAAACTCTACATCTTCTCTTTCAAATCTTTCACCCTCTCTTCCTTTCCCATCTCTTCTCTTGTTTCATCACCCTTCCCCTCTCTCCGAGTAAGCTCCGAAAGGATCAGGAGACACGACCTTAAGGCTATCCGCCTTAAGGGCGTGTTTCGACTCACGACCGCCAAGAGGGTGAGTTATAAATCGATTTACGTCACGGCCAATGAGGGTTGAAAGTGGCGCTTTCTGATTGGCTGGTGGCCAAACCACTCCCACATCGTTAATAGAACCTCCGAGCGAGAAGGCCGTTTCACAACGTCGCAATTCTCTTCCTTAGTTTTCGAACTTTGCTTTCGAACGAATTCGAAATCATAAATCTATCCAAATACTCTTAACGCTTCGTACCAACGATCTCTAAAGATCCGTTTCCGTTCAAATTTTGTTGTTTGGATGAAAATAGGAGATTTGCGAGAGATATCAATTAAAAGAGAAAGAAGAAAACGATAGCTAATTTTGACAGTTGAGGATAATTGAAATGATTATGTGACGTTCAAGGGAAACAAATTCGGGGTTAAAAATTAGTAAGTAATACGATAATACTTAAATAAGACATTTTTCAGAGAGCCGAGTATCGTGTTCCCGTAGGAAAAAGGAATAAGATAAGGAAAAAGAAAAGAAAAATAAATAAAAGAACGCTTATATCTATGAATCGCGGAGGAAGAAGAAGAAGGAGGAAAAGGAGAAGAAGCATAAGAGGAGGATGAGGAGGAGAATAAAAAGAAAATAAAAGTAAAAGAGATGGTAGAGAAGTTTTCGGCTTGGCGAAGCGGTCGGTCGTAGGCGTATCCTAGGCCTCGATATCGAGGCGTCGACGTTGGCAAAGCCCACCTTCTGTTCGGTAACTAGGGCTATGTCTGCCCGGTTGGGAGTGTGAAAAAACGGACCAATCGGCGAAGCGAGAGGGCCACTGCCGACAGCGACGACCACCCCTCTCTTAGGGTAGAAATGCGCGCCCGCGCGTATCGCACACACGAAACGAAACGAACCTAGGCTCTAGGGGCGAGGAGAGGAGAGAAGAGACGAGACGAGAAGAGGAGAGAGAGAGAGAGAGAGAAAGAGAGAGGAGAGAAGAGAGAAACGAGACGGTGGTGGCCGCCCCCGGGGGCTCCCAACCCCGTGCAGCCGGCAGCGAGCGAGCTCAGTTGCCCATCGCCGCGACGACGACACGGTTGCGCTCCGACAAAGATCTCGCGAGTGAGCTTCTTCGACGTTCAACGACGCTCACGTTTGTCACTGAGAAAGAGAGACGCGCATATATATATATATATACACACACACACACACACACACACAGAGAGAGAGACGCATACATATACATATATATACATATACATACATACATACATCATTTGTCTTTTTTTTTTTTTTATTTCTTATATATCGAGAACGAGGACATTAACCAGTGCGAATCATCAGAAAAATCTTTGTTTCGGGACAGTATCGAATCAGTCTGTCTCTCTCTCTCTCTCTCTCTCTCTCTCTCTCTCTCGTTCTCTTTCTCCAACAGTCTCGCAGTTTGAAAACCGTCAACTTTATTATATTCTCCACCGAATGAAAAATTGGTTGGAAAAAGTAAGGATCGTCTATTATTTTATCTGTCTCTCATCTTTATAGTGACTCTTTTACTTATACGATATCTTCGACGAGAAATGGATTGTAAAGTGTGAGATTAAAACGTGAGGAAGAAAAACCGAGGTAAAAGAGGTGAAGTTTTTCTTTTCTTTTCTCTCTTTTTTTTTTGGAGAGAGAGAGAGGTGTAAAACTTCTCTCTCGCGCGTTGCCGTCGCTTACTGAAAGTTTGCTCGCCGGCAGATTAATTTCTTTCTTTCTTCGTTTCTCAACTATTTATCCATCTCTGTGGCAAAAATACAACGAAGATTAGTCGAAGATATAATCATAATATTTACCTAGCTTCGAAAAAGGCTACATTTTCTCTAGGGATATTCTACCTAGGGAGTTATTCCATTATGGAGATCTATGAGAACACTTAAACAGGAATCTAAGTATAATACTGTGAATCTCAACGAAGAAGCAACGAAAATTAGCCTAGAGACTCGATATTAAATCGAATAATCGTCGTTTAAGGGAAGTTAAGAAGGAAGAGAGTTTATTCGAACGTGTACGTAACGGAGCGTCGGACGCCGTATGGACGCGAGCTAGGGGCCTATCGTGAAACAATCGCGTTAAAGATCGAGTTTTAGTCTAAAAATTGTAAGAAATAGAACGGGACAAATCCATATATACGTACATATAAACAAAAAGTTCCTAAGTCGTAAAGAAGGAATAAGAAGAAGGAGAAGGAGAAGGAGAAGGAGAAGGAGAAGGAGAAGGAGAGAGTCATCTTACAAGATGACACTTTGAAAATTCTCTAAGGAAAAGAAATTTGGGCGAAGGACAGCAAGATGCCGCAACGTTCGCCGTTCGCGATTCAGGAATTATTGGGCCTGAATGGTACCGGAAATGCGAGCGGTACCGATAGAGGCTCGCCTCAGGGATCGCCACCCGCCGGCGTCTCGGCGGTTTCTTACGCGCCAACCGCACCTCATCACAAACTCTGGGATTACATGCCCAGCTTGACGAATCATCTCGGTAATCTTGGGAATCTAGGGAATCTTGGAAATTTGACGGCCTCGCGTATGGCCTACCTGAATGCTCAGGCTGCCGTCGCGGCTGCCTTTCTACCACCGCCTCATCCACATCCTCCGCATCACGTACCTCACCATCAGGTACATCAACCGGGTCAACTTCCTGCCTCACCTGCCGGTGTCAATGTTCATCCAGCGGCACACGCGCAACATGTACTTCCTGGGACCGCCGTCACTGCTAATCATCATCAACATAGTCCGACTCAGCATACACCACCTCATGGTAAGTTATAAGAAATAACTGGTCGATTATTTTCCTTGCTCTTTACAGAATCACAATTTTATTCGAACTCGGCTACTTTGACGAAGCGCTCGTTCGTCGTCTTCCGTCGGGTAACACACAACTTCGATCGATAGCACACACACACACACACACACACACACATATATATATATATATATATATATATATATATATATAGTATCATCGTTCTCCCGTTAAACGAGCACTTAACGTGCCACTTATGGCTATCGTTTAACACCCTGAGCCTACTCGAGATCGCGTTACCGAAAATCGCACCTTCTTTGCTCGTTCGGAACGTGCCCCATTGCGTCTACGATTTCTTCCTAGGAGAATCGAGGGATTTTTCGGAAAATTCTTACATACAAACGCAGCTGACGATTTTCTCTCGGACTACTTTCGCGAACTAAAAACATTCAACAAACTGATAGGCCAGCTATATGCCCTAAGCGCAAGACATTTGTCTTGCTTTCTTTATTCTTTTACTTTTGATAACGTTCGTGACGCGCCACGAACGCGTTAGAATATCACGTAACGGTAGCTACCGCCGTGCCTTGCACATTGTGGGAATCGAATATTTTCCTCGAAATAATCCCCAACGTTATGAATAATTAGTGGTATAATGAGTTGAGTGTTGGGTAGACCTGCAATGTCTCACCAAAACACAAAGAAACTCGATGAATCGTAAAAATGGCTGCGTGCGCGCAAACTGTTCTCAACTCACACCTTATAGTCCATTACGAATATTTATTCTCCATCGATCTCGAGAACGAATTTAAATCTAAATAGGAACAACAATTTCTATTTCGCATCGTCGTTCATTGGTTTGATTTTATCAGCGAAATGATAATTAATTTCATCTTCGAATATGGAAAGGGTCCGAATCCGATGGAATCAACAAAATGAAAACGAATAGGAGAAGAAAAATGAAATCGAATAAAGTTTGAAAAATCGAAAAACGCTTTATTCCTGATCGGACCGATCGATCGATCGATCGATCTATCCGGTGAATTTTCTCAAAGGTAATAAAAGGCCCCGAGTCAGGGTCCATTAGAAAGTCACTTATAAGAACGATGACTCGATTACAGTGGGGCGCTAATCTTTGTAGGAAACGAACGCACGAGCGCGGAGAAGCGCGACTAGTTCGTTTCGAAGTGAATTTTGAGAACGTTTTTCGAGTATCGGGTTCCCGTTCGGGGGTCAGGACAAAGGATCAGACCTTCCATTCAAACGTCACTCTGGCACCTCGTCTTACAGTGGAGCATTTATTTGCTGCGCGCGCGCGCTTCTCGTACCTTTATTTTTTGTCTTAAATCTTTGGCAGACTTAAAGAAGAAAGTACAGAGCAGGACTCGAACAAGGATTTTTCTCTTTTTCTTTTTTTACGATCGATCATAATAATAATACAAAAAAAAAAAAAAAAAGAAAAAAGAAATTTCAAGAAAAATCATTGAGATCGTTCGAACCGAATTGATTACTTAAACACTACGATGATTATAGATTCAAATTAGAGGATGGTGAAAGGCAATAAAAAAAAAAAAAAAAAAAAAAAAGAAAAAAGACAAAAAGAAAAGGAGTTTGACGAGGGTTGATGAAATCGATAAAAGTTCGTGTCTAGAGACGAAGAGAGAAAATCGTATTTGCCTGTGATCGAGGAGGGAGGAAGAAGGTGAGGCCCGAGAGGTATTGTTCCAAATTCTGAGATTCGTTCTCGCTCTTGATTCTCCACTTTCTTTGCTTCGCCATATCGACTTTCGCACACTGCTTTTCGGTTCGTTTGAAGTTGGCAATCAACTAGATTGCCTATCAACGCTTAGCAGAGGAGGACACATACTCATTCCCTATCTACAGTTCTCTCTCTCTCTCTCTCTCTCTCTCTCTCTCTCTCTCTCTCTTTTCTCGCCTACTCCCTTTGCAGACTTGCCTCTGCCAACGCTTCTCGACGAACCATTCAACAAATCGTCGTATAATCGCGCAACCCTTGCCACCACCGTCCTCTGTTTTGCAAGAAAAAGAAGAAAAAGAAAAAGAAAAAAGAAATGAAAAAGAAAAAGAATAAGGTATCCGAACTTGTAATGCGAAATTTACGCCTACTTTATCGTTTTATTCCAAGATATAAGATTCTCCTGATAGCTTTTACTTCGATTTATCTAATCCCCAAAATTATCTATAACTAAATAATAGGCCTAACGTAACGTAACTATTGCAAATACGGAATACAAGTTTTACAATGGAAAAGCTCATAGTGGAAGAAAACGAAATGAAGGAAATAAAGAAGGAAATAAAGAAGGAAGAGGAAAAGAGGAAATAAAAGAGAAAGAGAGAAGGAAAGAGGGATTTCGTGGAGAGGGGATTAAATTCTGCGCACTGGGGGGTGGTTAGCTAGCTGATGGTGATAGTGGTAGTGGTGGAGGTGGTGGTAGTAGTAGTGGTGGCGGCGATGGTGGTGGTGGTGGTGGTGGTGGTGGTGATGGAGGAGAAGGAAGAGGAGAAAGAGAAGGAGGAGGAAGAGGAGGGTGGAGACGGAGGGTGCGGCCTATAGGCGCAGGTCGATACTGATTAGTACTTCAAAGCGACTCGAAACGCGTAACCATCCCCGAGCTCGTGTTCGACGCCGACATTTGCGACAAAGCGTACCGAGCGTCGGCACTCGAGCAAAAAATCTTGAACAAATTAGCGAATTATGAATCTGCTCGGGCTTTGTTTTCTGGAAAGTGCCTGGAGTCGGTGGTAAGAGACTCGTAATACAATCCTCTCTCTCTCTCTCTCTCTCTGACTCTTACTCTCACTCTCCCTGTTTCTACGTTCACAATTCTCTCTCTCTCTCTCTCTCTCTCTCTCTCTCTCTCTCTCTCTCTCTCTCTCTCTCTCTCTCTCTCTCTTTTTCTCTCTGTTACGTGCGAACTACGCGCACTCTAGGAACACACGCCTCCGCGCTGGTATTACTCTACGTGCTCGTACACGATATTGCGCGATCACGCGTGTGCGTAAGTGCCTTGCAATTCAAATTAGCCTTCTACGCTTAAATCCGATATCGTTCGCGTCACCCCCGTCGCGAGACCATCGTTCGCTCCTTCTTTTCTTCGATACCCTCTCTCTTTGTCTCTTACTTTTACACTCTCATTCTTTATTGCTAATTTACAGTTTAATCAGAAAAATCTTATTTCGTTTTTTAAGCTAATTCCATTTTTTCATTCGCAGTACCACTTACGTGTCGAAGATTTTGATAAGAGAAACCTAATCATAATTATTATTTTCTCTCTAGTACTAATTTTTAATTAAATATGACAAATTTTATTTCTTTATCTTACGTTAAAACGTATAGAAGATATATCGATCCTGATACGAGAGAGAGAGAGAGAGAGAGAGAGAGAGAGAGAGAGAGAGAGAGAGAGAGGGAGATATGCATACCCTCTTTATCTCTATATTACTAATTGATAATTGAAAATTTTATTTCTTTTTACATGAAAGAGAAGGTAATGTTATAAATGTATTTCCTTACTGATGAAATCAAAGTAGAGATATATCGGTTACGATAAGAGAAAGAAAGAGATAACTATTGGAATCGATATTCCGGTAGGAGGCTTATGCAATCGCGAATGCAAATTAAACGAAATTAAACAGTTAATTAAAGCACCGCCGCCCTCGGAGAAGTTAATTGAGATTCTTGGGAGATTTGTCGCGCGGAATGTCTTAATTTAGTCCCTTAAGCGTCCTAACTCGCCTTAACAACTTAGAATAATTGGATAACACTACCGAGGGCGCTTCTCTCTCTCTCTCTCTCTCTCTCTCTCTCCCTCTCTTTTTCTCTTATGCGTGCTTTAGCTTTTTAGGCGACAGAGAAACGAGAGAAAATTCAATTTTCAGCAACGCGAAGCGTTTTTCCGAAAAAGCTTTCGACATTAAATTCATTCTAATCGAAGATAAATCGAGGAAGGAAAGAGCGAAGAATTTCATAAAGATCGTAGATAAATAGAGAAAAGGAGCGATCCCTGAATCGATTAAATCCTCGAATTATGTTTCCCCCTAATATCGAATCTATATATCGTCTTGTTTATCATCGAACTGCTAAACGTGGAAAGAGCCATTTTCCCACCGATTGATTCGCCACAAATTTTCCCTGCTCGGTCAGAAATGATTTTCTCTCATTACGCTCTATCGTCGCGGTGTCAATCATTTGACCCTCGTTCGAAGCAGCCTCTCGCCTAATCGCCTAATCGCGTAACGCGCTCCAACAAATCAATCCGAGAGTATACGAGCGAAAGCTCCAATCGAAGCTTCTCTGGTAATTATATATCCCGCCTGCGGATAACTCCAAGAGTTTATCGCTCAAGCTTGTCTCTGATTTTGAAAAATTGATGGATTACTTTTATAGATCGGATATTTCATTGATCGATAATTTCCAAAACGTTCGAACGATGTCAAAATGTCAAAGTTGTCGGTAATTAATTTAGACGAATTAGCGATAATTAGTTTAATTCTTGATACTATTATATTTTCTATACGATATTACCGTATATAATTAATAGGGCTAGATACGGATATAATATATATTATGTAAACTACTACGTGTCGTAATTAAATTAATCGAACATGCGTATGTACGTGCAGAAATATATCGCATATGGGTAGAAATATAACAGATAAGAATTTTCACGAATCGTCTCGTAAATTTGGACCCTTTGACACATCGGTGGGTGAAGTAAAAGGACAAAGTCCAAAGGGGCTTGACGTGTAGGACCTAGAGGCGGTTCGTCGAGGTCGAGTCCGGGCCACGAGGTAGGCCATAGCGTTCTATTATAGGTAGTAGTAGTGCCAGTGGGAACGCGTTATGGCGATGGTGTTAAAGCGACATAGTAGGTGCCAGAGAGCCAAACCCCTCGGGGAGCTGCGGGACGTTAATGAAATAACACGGGAATTAGTCTCGGACATTAGCAGCAAACTATGTCCATTAGCGTGCCTCGGCGAACTCGCCGAGTTTCACCCTCTGCCTCTCCCTTGATCCCTCGAGCAGCCCTTTCGCTCGATCCCCTGGTACTTCGAAAACTCCAACGATTTCCACAGGGACGATTCACCAACTTTCGTACCAACATTTTTATCTATTTCAATATCATCTTGTCTTCGATGGGATCAATGGCGTTTGACCGCTCTCATATCGGTAGAGTCATATTCTCTTGTAGTTTTAAGATGCCACCGTAGATCTTCCCGAATCAAAACAGAGTTTCTATTCTAAATAAATATTAATGGCATCGAGCATCGATCGAATCGTAACATTCTTAAATATATTAGGATAAAAATACAACTCGAATGTCTTTTTCTTTTTCCCAAACGATTCGGATATTTTTGCCGATAACCATTAATCGTATAAAATCAATGAATATCGAAATGTAATCTTTCACCGATCTTGAATCGATAATTCTTATGGAATAAAATTTCTTCGTCATCCGATCTCTGTCGTCGTCAAACAAGTATAGTCCGTATCCGCAGGCAATTCTTCGTGTCCTCGCGTGAGTTTTTGCTAGAGTATATGTGAGTGAGTGTCGCGAATGCAACGTGCCATGTATGCCGTCGTTGCGGGCTTTCAAGCGAACGAGCGTAAGTCGCTCAAATTGGTATGGATTTCCAGTCCAACACCTCGATTGTCCCCAGTGAAGAGTACTTCGCGAGCATACATGAATTCACGCCTCGAACACACACGCGCCGACCTCATCCGTGCGCGAGCTTACCTCACGAACGCACAAACATGTACATATACGTACGTACATAGGTGTGTATATATATATATATATATGTAAATTCAGACGCAGGCGCGAGAAGCTAACGCGTTCTTGCGTGTGCGTGAAGCACGGAAAACGATGAGGAACCTTGATTGCGTGCCTCTGAATACGTTTCCAGCCGTTCTCTAAGTAGCAGCTCATTCCGAGCTTGCCTGCTTGCAAGTTGGAAAGCGAAGGTAGGTAGGTAGTAGCCTCTCGGAAGGGCCAACGTGTGTGCGCGCGCGTCCGCTCAAACGATTTTCTTCTCCCTTCTCCGCGTTCGCGTTTGCTCTTCTTTCTCTATCCATCCCCTTGTCGCTAATTTGTAGGGTGAAAGAGAACTCGCAATTTTCCGTCGAATCGCGACAAACGACTACACGATTACTCTCTACTTTTTCTTTCCTTCTTCTTCCTTTTCCTATCCAATTTTCTTATATAAATAAACGAAAAATAAGGTTCGGATTATATATCTATATATATATACATACATACATACATACATACATACATATATACGTACGTACATATATACATACATACATACATACATACATACATACATATACATATATATATATATATATATCTGTGCGTGTGTAATATATGTGGAAATGAGGCACACGCGTATGTTTCTTGTATTGAATGGGAATGAAGAAGAAAAGTAAGAAGAGAGAGAGAGAGAGAGAGAGAGAAGAGAGAGAGAATAAGCTTTTCAAGGAGTAACCGCAAATCCTAGTATAATACTAATAGGGCCATAATAGGGTCAATAGGGCTTAGCCGTGCGACGACAATAAGATCCTGTCAAAATACACGCCTGTAACACGAGACTTAGGAAGTGGATTTTTCTCAATGGACTTGCCCTTGTCCTCTCTCTCTCTCTCTCTCTCTCTCTCTCTCTCTCTCTCTCTCTCTCTCTCTCTCCAGCGTCGTTGGTATTATGTGGTTTTCAAAAAATTTGAAACCTCATGGGCCTTGCAACCCAGCCGGTAGTAAAGCTGACACGATGATCGAGGTTTAAATTTCTCTCCATCTCGATTTTGAGTGGCTCCAACGATCATTACGAGGGGAAGGAAAAGAAAAAAAGAAGAAAAAAAAATCAGGAAAAGAATGCTTTAGAAAAGTTTGCGACGCGCACGCGTGCTTCAAGTGAACAATTTTGAGAAATATTCTATTCGACTATTTTTGAGTAATTGATACTTGCTATAGGTAAGGGCGATAAGAAGAGGGTTGGTAATGCTAGAAAGAAAACAGTAATGTTTAGTATCGCATTAGACATCTTTTTTTTAGATCGGATCTAACGATACCCTTTTTTAGGTTAATTTATCAAACAAACGGCGCAAACTCAGTTCAAGCTCAGCATCCCTATTTTAAGACGACGGCTCGTTAAAGTCGTTTTAGGGTGGAGCTCGTCTCTCCGAAGCAGTCTCTACCCATTCCTCTCCTCACCCCCGCGAACTTATATACGACCAAAGCAAACCCCCGTTTTGAAACGACACGACGAGTTTCGCCACCGACACCAACATTGCCCTGAGACTGACTACGAGGCCTAACTTTCTTAGAAACGGGGGAATCTTTTTCAACCCCTGTTTTTCAAGCCCACGCCTCGATGTTACTTCGCGAAGAAGACAACTTTATTAGAAAATGGCCGTACTGAAACGTCTTAATACCACTAGCAAGACTTAACCTCCTCGCTAACTCGAGCAAGAATGCTTCCTTTTCTTCTCTTTCTTCGTCGTCATTTTTCTTTTTCTTTTTCTTTTTCTTTTTACCCTGACGAGATGAATGAAAGGACAGGTAGGTGTATCTAGCTCTTTTCTCTCTCTCTCTCTCTCTCTCTCTCTCTCTCTCTCTCTGCCTCTTCCTCTCATTCTGTCGTCTTTTGGAATTGAAAGCTCGTGCTACTTCGTAATGGTCACCTCTCTTTTTCCACCTTTCTCGAAAATATGATGCGACGTTAAAAGGCTAACTTTTTCTTTTCTCGGACTAGGTAATTAACGACACGGAAATAAGAGAGAAAAAAATTAACGAACGTTTTGAAACCTCATCGGAATTACCTTTCGTTTACGTACGTTTTTTTCCTTACGTATCTCGAAATTACGTTCTGTTCTCTCATTACATTATCGGTACCTATTTTAATTGAATTTAGACGAAGCAGAAAAGGTCAGGACTCTTGGCTTTTCGCAGGGACTATTCGACGAAGAAATGCGACCTCGTGTCGTGGAGTTTCACGGAGTTTTAATTAATCGAATCGCAGCCGACTAACTCCTCCTACCCATGTCGTTGGGAGAGCGAGAGAGAGAGAGAGAGAGAGAGAGAGAGAGAGGAGAGAGAGAGAGAGAGAGAGAGAGAGAGAGAGAGAGAGAGGAGAGAGAGAGAACGGCCTCCGCGAAAATCCACGGAGATTACTCGAATTAAAAATATATTAACGAGGTGTAACGAAGTAATCAAGTCAACCCAAATGCTTTAACACATATTTTCTATTTTCGAGTAATACAACGCAATAACGAGAAGACGAAGAAGAAGAAGAAGAAGACGAAAAAGAAGAAGATAACGAAGAAGATAAAAAATTTCCTTTTTTTTTCTCTTTGTTACAGGATTCTCTCAGACGAAAGGCACCTTCTCGAATGCAAGTCCAGGTGAGATCATCGTCATCATGATTTAAAGACTATACTTTCTTTCTTTCTTTCATTTTTAGTTAAAAAAAAGAAAGAAAACGAATATTCTCTCTTCCTCGTTATTGTCATACAGATAGCTCCGTTTACTCCAAAGATGACGTCATGCTCGCGAAAGACGAGTCAGGAAAAAGATACTCTCATTTCGTATTCGGGTGCACGATGATTCCGATTTTTCCAAGCCATTAAACAAGAGCTCGCTTGCTCCGCAAAGCGATGCCACTCGTAACGAGAAACGACAGGTTGAAAATGATCACCACCACGATGACCTTCCCTACAAGTATAAATGCTCGATAATATGGATCGATTTTTCAATTCGAATTTATAAAGTTTTTTGTGTAGGAAAAAAATATAAATATCTTTTCCTCTCTTTTCATCATTATTTGCTCTATGCATAAGAACGAACGAAGAAAATTTGCGGAAACGTGATGAAAAAAGTAGTAAAAAGAGGAAAGGAAAACGTAAGAAAAAAAAAAAAAAAGAAAAGAAAAGAAAAGACAGGAGAGTTCCAATAACAGGAAAAATTCATTGCTCCCGAAAGTCGTATCGAGTGTCCTGTCAAAACATTTAGAAAATTTTCTACTACCTAGACACGCCCAAACACATTGAAACGCTAATCGGTAAGGAGAGACTTTCCTCTCAAGAAATTCGAGTCCGGACTAGGAAATCGTTCTAGGATTAGAAGGAAAGAAAGAAAGAAAGAAAGAAAGAAAGAAAGAAGAAGACATTTTTAGCTATAACTCTAAGATAGTTATATTTTTTCTATTTGTTGTTGTTGTTGCATAAGACCAAAATGAAAATAATTCCTTTTTAGTTTCTTTACTTTTGTCTTGACTGCTTTCTCGAAGTAACGAACCTTAATCAAGTTCGAGGGAAAATAGAGGGGAGGGAGAGAGGGAGAGGGAGAGAGGGAGAGAGAGAGAGAGAGAGAGAGAGAGAGAGAGAGAGAGAGAGAAAAGTAGCAGATATATTTCTATCGACGAACACAAAGCTCTTCCTCTGGTAGGATCGAAGGACTTGGAATGGAGGGAAGTAGGGTGAAGGGAAAACGATGGAACGGTAACGAGCTTTCCGTCAGAATTGCTTGTTTTAACAACTGTGCGGTACTTTGAGAGCTCAGGTACGAACTGCACGAAATGTAGCGACGGGTAAGAGAGAGAGGGGGGTGGGGGTGGGGGTGGGTGGGGAGAGAAAATACGGCTGACGGTTTTCGCAAGGTAACAGCGCCTTTACGAACGTAATAGTCCAATTTGTTGGCAAAGAAAAATACCGAAGGATTTTCAGAGTAAAGGAAAAGCTCCTTCTTCTACTCTTTCTCCTTCTCCTTCTTCTTCAACCTACCAGCCAACCTACCCCTTTTGCCTGAGGCTAGGACGATAGCGGTACTCTGTAAAGACGTCTGGGAAAATTGGAAACGAGGGAAACATCGCTAAGAAGAAAACTTGCAAGCTCTCCCTCTTCGGATCTTTTTCTATCTATCAAGCTACCTACTTTGGTAATATCGAGAATCGACAGATATTACGTTCGCCACGCGTCCGAGGAAGGAGAAGTCTCGAATAAAGAAGAAGAAGAAGAAGAAGAAGAAGAAAAAAAAGAAAAAGTGCGACGTCCGATCCAATCATCTTCGTTGCTTTCGGTATCGATTTCCTCGCTCGTTGGAAACTTGCTCTCTTGGTTGAAAAGAAATGCGTAAGACGGCAGCCTGAGAAGATGGAGGAGGAGGAGGAGGAGAGAGTTACGAAGGAAAGAATGAAGAAAAGAGTAGAAAAGCCGCTTTCCATAAAAGGTTTAAAATCGTAGTCCAGGCTGACTAAAATCATGGCCTCGAAGAAAAAAGAGAGAGGGAAAGAAAGAGAGAAAGTATTTTTTTGCCATAAAAAATGAAGAAGACCCCACAGCTTGATTACTAAATTCGTTTGAAGGTTGCACCATTGGAAAAAATTTGATAGTAAGGGCTCGAAATTAAAGGGACTATGCGCGTTCTTAATCAAAATCGAACTACCTATCATCGATAAAAATAATCCAAATATGTTTCCCTCGAACGCGAATCAACCTTTTATACGAGTACTAACATATACATACGTGAATCTCTCCATATCCTTTTCCTTTTTTCAGTTCACGAAAGGATTGGAACTTTCTTTTAAGGAAGTGGAAGAAAATTGAAAGAGGTGTCGCCGATTTACGAGGGATTTGGGAAAGGCGATTCTCGTAAATGCCTCTTCTCTTTCTCTCTCATCCTCATCCTCTTCTCCTCTCCTCTCCTCTCCTCTCCTCTCCTCTCCTCTCCTCTCCTCACGACTCCTCTTCTCCTCTCTTCTCTTCTCTTCCCTCCTGTCCTCTGCGCCTCACTCCTCCTCTTCTTATATTCTTCGATCTCCTTCCTTCCCACTTCTCTTGCTTTCCTTCCTTCCTTCTCTAGCGAGCGATTGTAACCGGCGGTGACTCGAGATGCGCGTGTGTTCCCATACAGCTCCTTTCATTCGAGAGACTCCAGAAGAGGAGAAGTGGATGGACGAGACGAGGGTGTCGTTCGAGAGGTGAAAGGAGAGATATAAATAGAGAGAGCGTGCGAGCGAGTTCGCTTGTACAAGAGAGAAAGAGAGAGAGAGAGAGAGAGAGAGAGAGAGAGAGAGAGAAAGAAGGTTAAAGGGGGTGGGCAAGGGGAGACGAGAGCTGCTACGCCGGAGGAGGCGACAAAGATATTAATTAAGAATTAACACGCGTACTGAAACCACCCTTAATTAGTAACAGTCAGCGCCTGGAGCAGCAGTTTGTTTGCACGGACCTGTACTACTGGCTGTCGCCAGGGCGATTCACTCGAGATGGAGGGTAAACGCGAGGAACGAGTCGCGATCAAAAAACATACCGCGGGACACCCGAGTCATTTCTATGAAACCGTTATTTTTTTTCTTCTCTTTTATTTCTATCTTTTTTTTTTTATCTATGCGAATCTCGATCTTGTCTAGGCTCTATTCGATTTTTATCTTAATTAACGCCATTAAGGGGATCTGACTTTATATTACTAATTTATTATCAGTAGTTACGCAGTTCCTTTTTATGCTTAATATCATTCAATTATTTTCCAATGGTCGTTATTATAAAAAGAAATACGTAATTAGGTCAATTATCTCTAATTCGACATCATTTGACGCGAGTACTTTGATTAATTGTTATTGCTATTGATTGATGATACATAGAAAATGTAAAAATAGATACAACTGCATGTTATTTGATAGAAAAAGAAAATTGAATAAAAATAAAGTTTTTCATTGTTGTTACTCTGACGCGTTAACCTACTAAGACTGGCTAAATGAATAAAGCATAGTAAAATTATGGACAATCTACGCAATAAATATTTGTCTAATAATATTTTTGAACAAATTTAAAGGACAATCGATATACGTATAATGTGTCGATCGTTAAACTCGTTGTGCTACTTCTCTCTCTCTCTCTCTCTCTCTCTCTCTCTCTCTCTCTCTCTCTCTCTCTCTCTCTCTCTCTCTCTCTTATTCGATTTCATATCTCGAAAATTGTTTCTCATTTCTTTCACGTTACCTACATAGAAATTATTTCTAATTATCAAGGATTATTACATTATTTCAATTCTTTAGTCCCGGCACCACCTACGCGAATTCCTTTAGCGTAATGCCGAAGAAATAATAGGCCGAGCGTTTCTCACCGAGCGCAGATTTTATTCTTAAGACGTTTGCCCTGGAGGCTAAGAAGAATATTAAGAATTAAATAATGGTTATAATATTTAAAAAGGGTCGACCGCGTACTTCGTTGGCAGGTAACGAACGACGCGTTTCGTTGAGACCGTATTCGTGCTTCGTTTAGGCTTAAAAAGAAAAAGAAAAAGAGGGAGATGGAGGAGGAAAGAAAAAATACTGCTTTTTAAAGTACGACCGGAGAAAAAATATTTCTTTTCGTTTCTCTTACATGAAGAAATGAAGAAATAAAGAAAGTTTCCTTTCGTCTTGAGATGTCAAGAGAGTTTTACAGAAGCCTAGGAAGCATTGTTTTCGTGCATGCTTAGACGACTTTCATACTACCCAAGCGAATTCTCATAATCTTCGAATTCCTAAGTAGTAAGTAATTAGTAACTCGAATCGATACTAACAAAGTTTGAAGAAATAAATAAAAGAGAAAACTAATCGATAGCCACGCGTATATTCTCTTGTATTGATCCCTCAATATTTCAACGTTTCGCAGGAAACAGGATAGATGTACTATACCTATACGTGTATGTATATACACTGTACCTATGTAGTACTTAAGTACGTACATACGTAGCGTCGGCTTGCGTGGAGCACGTGAAATCATGACGTCACGAACTGGAGGCCATTTTGGCTCAGCTGGTCTTGACAAAAGATTCGAATGGTAGGACGCCATATCCTGCGACGGTCGTTAATACAATGGACAATGATTCGCTTACGGAGTCCTACGCATACTCTGACGTTTGCATAAGCAAGGCAGAGAGAGAGAGAGAGAGAGAGAGAGAGAGAGAGAGAGAGAGAGAGAGAGAGAGAGAGAGAGAGAGAGAGAATTGTGC
Source organism: Dolichovespula sylvestris (assembly GCA_918808275.2). NCBI lineage: Eukaryota > Metazoa > Arthropoda > Insecta > Hymenoptera > Vespidae > Dolichovespula > Dolichovespula sylvestris. Next base: position 5,091,728 of record OU964982.1, on the reverse strand, counting down.
GCGAGCGTACTCACTCACTCACAACTTTAACCCCTTTCATAAGCAATAGTCCGGTAGTTTGCGCGAGTAACGTACGAGTAAGAGGGAAGATAGGCTCTCGACGAAACGAAAGGAGAAGTATAAAAAAGGGGGCCGGCCTATACACGTATTCTCGTGGAAATATTTTGACACGGATGGGCGTGGTGTGTTAGTGTGGTAGTGGTGATGGTGAATGTCAGCGAAGGTGTGACGACAACGACAACGACGATGATTTCTTTTAAGAGAGCCTTCTTATTCTAGCAGTAGTGTTAGATTTCACCGGTCTCCAAGCTTTAAAGCGATACAAGGATAAACGTTACAGCGGCTGAGAATGCTCCAACCAACGGATCCAACCATTCTCGACTTCACTTCGTCGCGAGAAGATCGACGAAAGAGTGAAAAAGACGAACTAGAATGAAAAAGAAAGAGAGAGAGAGAGAGAGAGAGAGAGAGAGAGAGAGAGAGAGAGAGAGAGAGATCAGTGTGCCCTTCGTACGGATACAGTGCTTACATTGTGGGTTCGAGGCTCATTGTGAGACACGCTACCATGCCCATTGTCAACCTTTCTTGAGTGCCGGAGATTCACACCTTTTCAACGCTGCGATTTTCCACGATGGGCGCGTTCCATTGAGCGGAAGAAGCCGAGCGGGAGGAAAAAGGGACTTCTAGTCGGTTAAAGAGAAAAAGAGAAAGAGAAAGAGAGAGAGAGAGAGAGAGAGAGAGAGAGAGAGAGAGAGAGAGAATGTCAGGAAGGCCCGAAATAAGGACGAGTTAATCCTGTTGGAGATCGAATCTTCTTCTTTGAGAAGAGAAATTTGCGAGAGTCGTTCTAGATTTTTTTCTCGAAAAGTATGTCGATAAAAAAAAAAAAGAAAAGAGAGAGAGAAAATACGCGGGTGGAGTCGAGGTTTATATTTAGAACGACACGTGTGAACGTAACTTTGTCTGGCGCCAAAGAGCAAAGTACATACGTCTCGGCATACTAGAAATATAAAGTTACTTCGAAAACAGTCGACAGTCAGCACCTTCCTGAAATGTTCCACGTGCTTCTTCGACACATCCGTTTTCTTCAGAATGAAAGAGACTTCGAAATTTTCGATCCACACACATCCTTTTCTCTCTCTCTCTCTCTCTCTCTCTCTCTCTCTCTCTCTCTCTCTCTCTCTCTCTCTCTTTCTCTCTTTCCCACTCTTCCTCTCTCACATACATTCTCTTTCATAAATCGTATCAAAACGATGTCCGATATTAAATGATTATCATCGAATAAATTCTATTGACTATGTGTATACATGAATGTATGTATCTATATAATCGAATTAAATCGAATCGTCCGAACTAACACACATATGCCAACGACGACAAATTACGAGAGCAACCATTCGTGGACAATCGCAATTCGATTTTCATTTAATTCTCGATATTTAACTGGTCTATTTCAAACGACCAAAGACTAATTTATATCTCTACTTTGTCATTTCTCTCTCTCTCTCTCTCTCTCTCTCTCTCTCTCTCTTTCTAAATTACAAGTATATTACTAACATTATCGATCTGATCGTTAATACATAGACATCAAGTTTTTCGCGTAAATCTGAATTTGTACAAAGAAGATCGGAAATCATGTGGCACATCGATCGGAAAAAAAAGAAAGAGAGAAAGAGAGAGGGAGAAAGTAGAGAGTCCACTCAGTGTAGAAAGAGCGACACGTTCTATCCTCAGAGTGACGCTAATTAGTCGCTTGGCACGTTTCATATTTTAACAGCAATTAGCGCGTGCGATCCAGCGTGCTCGGCTTATTACTGCGGCACAACCGCAGACGCCGCAAATTTTCGCGCTTTTCCAGAAGTCGTAGAACACAATAGCTTCGTCCAATTCAATTATTACATCCTCGGCCAGTATAGGGTGAGAGAGAGAGAGAGAGAGAGAGAGAGAGAGAGAGAGAGCTTGCTGCTCTTGCGTCTCCATCAAGCGGAGATTTGCGAAGAGGAGATGAAGATAGCTAGAGGAAAGAGAAAAAGAGAGGATAGAAAAGGGTGGATGTAGGGTAGGGAGGAGGGATGAAAGGGGTTTAGAGGGAGGGGGTGTAAAAGCTTTAGCCAGTGGTGGTGTAAGCGATCGTACAGCGGCCTTTATGAACATCGTAAATTTTCGACGACAGTGCGAGCAATTTTAGCGACCATCGGCGTAAAGTCGATGCTCGTTGTAACTCGGCGTTAAGGATAGGTCGCAACGTACATCTCTCTCTTTCTCTCTATCCCTCTCTCTGCTTCTCCCTTCCATCTCCCTCATCCTCCAACAACCTCCGAGGAGAAGCGAGGGTGGTAGGAAGAGATAAAAGGTGCGAGAGAGGAATTAATAGGAACGGAATGTAGCGGTAACTACGCTTACCAACGCGACGGTAACTTCATTAAAAGTGCTATCGGCTTGCCTTTCTACCCGGAAAAGCCGCCCGTAGAATTATCGAAAATTACGTCGATCGTCGCTAAGGGAAGCCGATATTCCCAACGTATATTACTCTCTTACAGTTAGTTCTCCAATATTTGCCAATAATTACGAGTGGATATACACTCCACCAACGATTTTATACTTATTTCTCTATCTATCCATCTATCTTACTTTTTTAATTGAAACAAAGATTCGATTTAAATGGATCGAATTTTATTCAAGATACATCCAACATTATCTAAATCTTATCTCCACGTTTTTCGTATATACATATGTGTATATCTATGTGAAAAGGATTGATTTTAAAAAGATTATCAAGATATGTCAATCATATTCTAAATCTTATATCTTCAACTTTATTACATCACCTCCACCTTCTACTTTGGAGGTGGCAAGTAAAAGGAAAGATCATATACGCGTGCACGTGCGCGCGCGCGTGTGTGTGTGTGAGAGAGAGAGAGAGAGAGAGTGAGAGAGAGAAAGAGAGAGACAGCGGTTAATGGGGACGGACTCTAGAAGTGGCTATAGCCTAGAGTCGTGTTAGGGCCAGGCCATTAAGCTTAATGACATAATGAAGTAAATGGCTGTGCATGCCATGCCATGCCAGGGACTATAGCTTATAACCGCCACGCTTCCACCCCCGCGCAATATACCGCGTGCCAGGAATTCCTGACTTATGCCGGTACTGCCCAGTCGAAAGGGGTAGTTGCGTACTCTCTTCTCTTCTCTTCTCTTCTCTTCTCTCAGTCGTCCCTCTTTCCAACATCCCCTACCTCCTACGCCATCTCCTCCAACTCCTCCTACTCCCACTGCCTGTATTTCCAACGGCAGCATATTACATAAGGGTTGCCGCTGGAGTACGCATCGTGGCTCTGGCACACTGGAAACGAATTTATGTATGTCGGAGGCTCCCGTAAGGCGGCAGACAGAGATGAAAGAGAGAAAGAGAGAGAAAGTTAGAGAGAAATAGAGAGAAGGAGAGAGAGAAAGAGAGTAGAACGAAACTCATCTCTCTCGTTTTCCGACAGACGATTCGCTAAAAACCGACTACCTTTCTACCCTCGAATTTTCTCTGTTAAGCTCATAATTATCACAATGTGTGGACGAAATTTATTCTTCTCAATCTTTTCTAAAAATGTTTTCGATTGTTTCATTATCACAACAATAGATATATATATATATATATTTTTGTTAACAACAATATAAGTACCTTGTTAACGAAAAAGTTCGGCAAAAAATTGCAAGAAAAAAGAAAATTACAGTTTCGATACTCACTAGGTTCATGGGAATTTACAACGAATTGTTTCGTTCGAATTAACGAAATAAGTATCGACAAAGAGAAAGAGAAAGAGAAAGAGAAAGAGAAAGAGAAAGAGAAAGAGAAAGAGAAAGAGAAAGAGAAAGAGAAAGAGAAAGAGAGAAAGAGAGAGAGAGAGAGAGAGAGAGAGAGGAAGAGAGGAAGAGAGGGAGGATGGGAGGAAGGGAGAGAGAGAGAGAGAGAGAGAGAGAGAGATTAAACTTTCCTATCTCTCATCTATCTTCACAAAAGGTAATAGCATTTTGCTCGGCTCTAAACGCTTTTACAAGCATCGATCGATCAAATTATAACTTGTCGATAAATAGTATCAAGCTCTTGGAACCCTGACGATGGATGGCCAAAACCTAAACGTCGTCCTTGAATATTCTGCTTGAGGAAGACTCGATGGAACAAAGTCTTAAATAGAAAGAAGAGAAGAGTCTTGTTTTCGGGCAATCAACACTTTCGTCTTTGTTCTTCAGTGGCACCTCAATGCCTGACCATCATAATATTCACACCGTTCTTGGGTCTCGGATTTCTAGTATGGAGAATGGACCAAGGCTCGCGCGTAAAAACACGTTCACGAGCTCGCGAGGTGTGAAGTTTGCAAAAGAAAAAGAAAAAGAAGAAGAAGAAGAAGTAGAGGAGGAGGAGGAGATGGAAGTGAAGGTGGAGAGAGAGAAAGAAACGAAAGCAAAAAACAGAAACGAGAAGAGAAAAGGGCTTACGAGCTTCCAAGAAGCGAAACTACCAACGAGATCTCTCTCTCTCTCTCTCTCTCTCTCTCTCTCTCTCTCTTCTTTATTATCCTTCTTCTTCTTCCACGTGCATACATACATACATATGTACATACATAGGTACATATGTAGGTACATACATGCATACGTATTTTCATCATCGATCGTCTCACCATTTCAAAGCTCTCGAAGTCTCGAACGCGTCGGAATTAGAATCGATGCGTATACTCCGGGGCTCGTTCGAGTTCGCACGTAAGTCGAATTCTCGAGAGAATCGAAGATCCGATCGGTGAAATTAATTCGATCCCAAAAACACCGTGAAAGCATTGGCAGCTTAGCACCCTAAGCTTCTGACGGTCGGTCGGTCGGTCGGTCGGTCGGTCGGTCGGTCGGTCGATCGGTTGGCTGGTTGGTTGGTTGGTTGGTTGGTTGGTCCATGTTACAAGTGTTTTACACAATGTTGCATGCTCTAGCGAAACTATCGAAAACGGAGGGGTCTTTAATCTAGCGAAACATCCCAAGGGACGCGTGCGAGGCCTCCACTTCGCTCGGACACGCTTCATTCGCCCCTACCGACTATGTAAACGTTCGTGTTACTCTCATCTACTCGAGCTCGATAAATGATTACCTCTTCAGCGTGTTTTTTTGCTTTTCTGAAATCGATCGAACTAACGAAATGAATATCTTTATCGTTGAATAATTATATTGGATAATAGTTTGTTTCTTTTTTATGAAAATAATTAATACGAAATATGTTAATTATTTTTAAATTATCCTTTGATATTCACTTAATAACGAGTGAAATAGTTTAGTATTAAATATTTTTCAAAAATTATATCGTACATGTTAGAGGGTTAAAACTGAGTATAATTTCTATTTAGGAAGGAAAAGCTTGTGTACGATCGATGAAAGGGGTGACAGGGAGGCGTGACTAAATTCGAGACTAGCGCGTCGAATCAACGAATAATGTTATTTCGTCGAAGCAAGAACCCTTGCTTTTTCTTTCTCCCGTTCTCTCTCTCTCTCTCTCTCTCTCTCTCTCTCTTTCTCTTTCTTAATTCTTTATATCAAAAAGCATGAGCGAAAAGATGGAAAAGCGATGATATCGTTGGGTTCGGATTATTATACGATTCTCATTGGTACATCGAATCGATTCACTCAAAGTGGCTCATTTTCGAACACGATATACGTACGAGAGCAAGCTGCCAAGCGAATAACGAGCGAAATCGTACGTAAAATCGTCGCGATGCTGGAAAATCCGCGAATTCGCGTAAATTCAAATGCGAGAGAAAAAGAGAGAGAGAGAGAGAGAGAGAGAGAGGAGAATAGATTGACGAAATAATAATGACGGTATCAAATGAATTTCGAGTGTCTTATCGAGTATTTTGTCAAACAGATTAACAACGAATAAATTTGCGTTATTGTAGGAAAGAAAACATGATTAATCGAGAAAGAAAGATAAATCGCAAGCATAGAAACATAACGATAAATGATAGAAAGAAAAATAAGAACGGCGAGAGTCCGATTCAATACGAATTTTCAATTACCACGATACAAAGGGACTGTACGGGGGTTAATTCCCGATTTAAAACGTCTTGTTCGCGTACACTTCTCTTTAATTCTCTCTTTCTTTTTCTAAGCGTTGAAGTAGCGAGAGGATGGTTGGTGGTGATGGTGGAGGCGAACACAAACGAAATCGGACTGTGTCGTGAAAAGATTTTCAAATTAAATTTCGAGATTAGTACCCGGCCTTAATACGGACGAGTGACGACGGAAGATGTCCCAGGGGTGTGCTACGTGCTACCTTTGGTCCACCCCATGGGATATGAAACGCAACGATGTTTCGACCACCACCACTACTACTACTATTGCTACAACCATTCCCAGGACTACCCTCCTCTTAACATGACTAACACTTTTCATCTCCTTTCATTTGCTTCGTACAAACTATATATCCTTCCTTCCCTTTTCAAATGACAATTTCAAAAAATAAAACAAAACTTCTCTATTTAACTCTTCTAAGCGTGAATAATCCAACGAAATACGATAATACAATAATAACGAATTATCGAATAGAAATAAGAAGGATAGGAATGAAGGTAGGTACAGGTTTTCCTGTAACACATATACACATATACACACACACAAGCAAGAGTTTTGCTTCTCGGTCGCAGTCCGTCGCAAAGGCACGGACTTAAGGCCTTAACAGCTACTAAAGCAAAAGCTCCTTCTGTCTCGCTCTTAAGCACGGAAAACAAGCCGTGTTAGACGAAGGGGGTATTTTGAGGGCCGCCATTGGCTATCCAGGCTCCTTCATAGTCGGTTGCCTGGTAACCGGCCCGCCACCGGCGCACCGATGGCAACTACCCCGTGTGTAGCGTGACAGCACGACGCACACCCTCGCTTAAGCACTGCAACCCCCTCCGCACCACCCAACTTTCTACCCTTCTCCACCACTACGGTGGATGTACCAATGTGCTCTCTCTCTCTCTCTCTCTCTCTCTCTCTCTCTCTCTCTCTCTCTCTCTCTCTCTTCTTGTTCCGTCTTTTTTTCACACAACGACGTATAACCTACGCGTATTCGTACACGTCGCGAGAATATATTTAGTGGTGAAACTACCACTGTTTTCCTGTTGGAGAGAAAGGGAGAGAGAGAGAGAGAGAGAGAGAGAGAGAGGGTCTTTCGAGAGCCCTGCTCTCTCCCCGAGTTCTATAAAGTCTGCTCCTCGTCGAGAGACCGACGTTTCGCTAAAATTCAGTAAATCCTTCCTTTTCTCGTCGACTCTTTTCCAACTGGTCGACTCGCCACCTTTTACTCCTTTTTCTTTATTTTCGAAACCCCTCTTCTTCGACGATGTTCGTCGAGTTGACACTTATTTTTCATCTTTCTTATCGGAAAGAGAAAGAACGACCGAAGCTTTCATCCAGTAGTCATTTATAACTTATTAACTGAACATAATGTCAGTCGACATGAATTTATGAATGAAGATCAAGTGTAACTTACAAATGTTATAAACTTCCAAAATAATAACATCGTAAAAGTAACCTGACTAATCGTGTAAGGAACTTAAAAAACTTATTAAAACTTCCATGATAATAACATTGGGAGTTGACTAGTGAAACGATTGATTCGATTGCCTGCTGCAAATAAGCGTACTTTGTAAGTACGAGAAACAAAAAAAAAGGTTGACGTGGAGAAAAGCGGGGGTGGGATGGGAGGAGGGCGTAGAGAGGCCTCTTTAGAGCCCGTGGAAACAATAGATCGCACGAAGTTGGAACTCGACGGAATTCAGTGTATTCCAAGTACATACATATTTACTTTTTTCTTCTTTCCTCTTTTTTTCACTCTTCAAACTGTTCCCTTTTTATATAGTTCTTACTTGCCTTTTTTTTTCTTTTTTATCGAAAGTCCTGATTGCGAACAACCATATTCCTTACGAATGAAATTAATAAAAGAAAGTAGAAGATTATTGATCAATGGAAGGTTTGAATCCTATGCGAACATCATACTTATGCTTGTCAACGTGTTAGACTGACGTCAGCGACGCCAGTCTACGCTTTCGGAGTCCAATTAGTCGAGGAACACGTATAACCTGTATCAAGGCCGTAATTAATAGTTAATTAGCCTAGAGTAGCGTGGGCGGGCAGTAGGAACGGCAGCAACAACGCTTCGTCACAGGCTGTAGCGAGAGAAGCGCAACAGCAACGTGGTACTAACAGCAGTAGCAGTAGCAGCAGCAGCAGCAGTAGCAGCAAACAAGCAAGCAATAGCCGAGTTAGCTGCTGGTGGTAGGTAACGAGAGTTAGCCTTGGGGAAAAGGGCTCGCAGTTCATTGTACACAGTGAGCCGCTTTTCGCTCGTTAATTCGAAATTAATGTATAATTGATAATTATTTTCGGCTCGCGGATCCAGGCCGTCGTTTGCTCCGCTACTGCTATATGCCTACCGCAAACTTCTTTGTACATAGAAATATTATCGCGTTTGCAAGACGCACGCGTGTTTTTCTACTATCTTCATCTGTGCGATAGCTCTCTTAATTGGCGAATTGCAAGTTTTATACCTGTCAAAAGAAGAAAAAAATAATAATAATAATAAATAAAAGGTAAATTCTCACGAGATCGTTAAATATATTCTTTCTTCTAACTACTCGATCGAATTTTCTCTCTTGAATTTGATTCTATTTGCCAAGGGGTAATACGATACACGTTAACAGGATATCCTCCTGTTAATCCGATTAAAATTGCGCTGGAATTTGTTGCGAAAAGTTTTATTAACGAGCGAGATATCTTTGAAAATGGAGAACGAATGGTTGATACATCTATCTATATCGGCTAAAGACGATAGCGTTAAATTACTTTCCAAATAATCTAGACCTGTAACATCGCAAAGCTTGTTAACTCGTGCACGTATAAGTTTTCGTAGAAGAGATAGATAGGTACCCATATTCTCTGATTCATTGGCAAGTCAGATATAATGGGTAATTTGATATGCGACGTAGGTGAGCGGTTCGCTCCAACATACAAGAGCCCATGTAATTATCAATTACAGCCGGTGCCACAGGGAATAATGAGCTCTGAATTCAATGAAATATTACTGCCAACTCATTCTGTGGATCTTTCATAGTACCGGAATATATCACGACCCTGGTAATTTCAACAGGATTTCAATCTCGAGAGTACTTTAGAAAAAAGTGTCTGACGATGAGTAACCGGTAATAAGATGAGAGAATCGATACACGAGCTTGCCCATCTAAATTATTATAAAGTTAATCGTTAATAACCGTTCATCAACTTCGATCGATCGATCTTTCTTTCTATATCTTTAATTATTTTCTTTACAGGTGTTGGACATAACATTGAGTCGGGCAAGGACTTCACAGTCGATGGGCTCTCTGGTTTTAGTAAAAAGAAGAAGAAGAAACGTCGTCATAGGTGAGTCTCTTGCATAAACTTCCTTGAAGGTAATCGCCATCGAATGTTTCAAAAAAAAAGAAAAAAAAAAAAAGAGTAAATATATAAATCAAAAAGCAATACAAAATAAAACATAAGAGAAATTAAAAAAGAGATTATTATTTTTTATCATTATTATATTGATTTTGTCTCCTTTTTTTTCGTCGTAACGATTCGAACATTCCAGCCTGTCTACCTCTTTTCGTGTAAAATCGTTAAGGGGTGCGAACCGAAACGAGGGCTTTTATAAAATTTCATCTCTGTTCACACCGCAGGTAAATCCATTTTAAAGTCCTACGATCGTTTTGGAAAGCATGCTCGATTCGAAAACGTAATCAACGACTATTGATAATTATTGCTTCGTGTTATATATTACGAATCGAGGACAAAATTGCTCGTTAGACTTTGCAACTGTTAATGATTTGATAAATCAAGAAAAAAAATTATTCGCTTGGAAGTTTTCCTCTTTTTAATTCTCTTTTATTAAATGGTTTTTCGTAAATTATAATGTTTTTTCAAAAAAGATACGTGATGTTTGATCCCTCGTTTAAATCAAGAGCATGCAAGAGAGAGAGAGAGAGAGAGAGAGCATACGTTCGAACGATTTTCGCGCGTCCACCTTAACGAGAACCGATGATCGTCCGGGAAATGACTTTCAATTTCGAGGCTTTCGTTCGAGCAACAGCAACGATGGCAGATGCCAGCTCGTTCCATGTATACAACCTACAATTTGTCGAATCGCGAGACTAATTGGACTGTCTTGTCGTTAAACTCGTTTCGTTACTCTCACGTCGATATTTTTGGGATCGATACTCTCGATAAATGGAGATTATAAACATTGAAACTAATCAAAAAATAAAAAGGATAAAAATAGAGAATAAGAAATCGAATTGACAAATGGATTCCTGATGTAATCATTTTTTTAAAACAGACGTAATTTTCTATTTTCCCAAGTAATCAAGAATCATTTCAACACAAACGTAGGATAGTTGTAAGAGAAAAAGCTGTAATGGCATATAACTAGGTTCATGTGGTTGTTGCTCCAGGACGATCTTCACGTCCCAGCAGCTGGAGGAGCTGGAGGCAGCGTTCAAAGAAGCCCATTATCCCGACGTCTATGCTCGCGAGATGCTCAGCCTGAGGACGGATCTGCCCGAAGACAGGATACAGGTGAGGAGAAATTCGAAAATAGAGAGAGAGAGAGAGAGAGAGAGAGAGATCCATGAAATTTGAGAAGGAACCGACTGCGAATTTCCTTCCTCGATCATACAATCTTATCAAATTTCCACGGGTCTTTTCTCTAAAATAATTTGTAACAATGAAATACCATCATCTTTTGTCTAAGACATTATCAATATCATAAATTTCTAACTCCTTCTTATACGTTCTTTTTAGTTATATTGTAGTTTTGAGCTAATATAGTGTCATATAATAAAATCATTTAGTATCATGAATTGAAAATAGCGAGTATCTTTTCGTAAGAATTTTGTGTCGATCTCGATCAAGTTTATCGTTTAGAATATAAAGGGCTGCTGGGTGGAGAAAGTTAGATGGGCGTCAGTGTAAAGAAGGGCCGTCCGTTGTCATGCAATAGGGAGGAAGCTTGATTCGACGGCCGTGGTTGGAGGACGAAAAGGCACGAGCAAAAGGCGCGGGAGAAGAGCATAGAAGAAAAAAAAGGAAGAGAAAGAAGAGAGAGAGAGAGAGAAAGAGAGAGAGAGAAGAGAGAGAGAGAGAGAGAGGAAAAAAAGGGAGAATAGTCGTGTGTGAGTTTGACGGTTAGTTACCGCGGATCCACGAGAAACAGTAGGCTGAGATCGCTTTCCGCATGGCGGCTTACGAACAAGGTCCTCTCCTTCGCCGCCCTCGGCGAACTTCCTCCTCCTCCTCCTTCACCTCCACCACCACCACTACCTCATCTTCTTCGACGTCGTCATCGTCGTCGTTGCCACCCTCAACGACCCTTTCGTCGTCCTTCCTCGGACTCGTCCGTTTCCCTTTTCAACGATGCGTACGAGAATAGTCCTTCTCTGTCTTTCTTTTTCTCTCTTTGTGCCTCGGGCAAATTGGGAGAAGGCAAAGCTAAAGGGAGGAAAAAGTTCTCTCTTCATCTTCCTTTTTCTTTTTTTCTATTCTCTTATCGCGTCGATCTCTAACGGGGTATATCGATTTTTCGATTAGATTCAAACGAACTTGTAGATAATAAAAGAAGAGAATAAAATATATAGAGAGGAAAGAAGAGAAAAAGAGAGAGAGACAGATGGAATACGAATAGAGACACAACGCATGGTTATTATATTTTGATATAACTTGAGGAGGGTGGCCGTCAAACGCGGAGGGTAAACGAGAGAGAGAGAGAGAGAGAGAGAGAGAGAGAGAGAGAGAGAGAGAGAGAAGAGGGTAGGTAAAGGAGGAGGGCAGGGTTCCAAGGGTGGGGTTCGTCGAAACTCGGTGCTCGTGTAGACTCGCGTACGCGAATGAGTGAGTAAGAGAGAGAGAGAGAGAGAGAGAGAGAGAGAGAGAGAGAGAGAGAGAGAGAGAGAGAGAGAGAGAGAAAGAGAGAGAGAGAGTAGCAGCACGGTGCAGGAACGACAAAGCGGCCATTGCAGGATGGGTGCGGTCCCGCGGGCCAATCAGAGACGCGAGCCGCGGACCGTTCGGCCAATCAGACCGCGCCTTCTACCCGCTTTTGTTTCTAAATTCGCGCGCGCGACATAACGAGGACGAGAGAGGGGAAGAGGGTTTGCCTGGTAATCGTTAACGGAGATATTTTTCTGCGCGAGCTCTTCCCCCCTTAACCATCCCACACTTCTTCTATCCACCCACACGTCCAGCATGCTCTTCCTTTCGCGAGAGGATAAATTCCTCCTCCTTTCTTTTTTATTTCTTGTTGTTTTCCCTTCCTCCCGCTCCCTCCTCTTTCTCTACGATTACTTTGCATCTCTCGTGTTTTTCCTAATCTCCTAGAATCTCCTTCTCTTTTCTTCTTCTTCTTCTTCTTCTTCTTCTTCTTCTTCTTCCTTCTTTTCTCATCTCTGCTTCCGATCCAAGCCAAGTTCTATCAGTCTGAGTAGCGGTGCTCCGTCTCGGAGGGAGATAATTATTATAAAAGGACCGACGTATTCCGCGAGGACGTTCGTTCGAAGAGATTGGTACTCTCTTTTTAGAGAGAGCGAAACTGTAGGAAGGAAAGAGAGAGAGAGAGAGAGAGAGAGAGAGAAAGAGAGAGAGAGAGAGAGAGAGAGAGAGAGAGAGAGAGAGAACAAACGGAGTACGTTCGTTTCCTGATGAATTTATTAACAGTCCTATGTGGCTTTCCCCTGTTAGAATTCTCTACTATTATTTTGAACAAAGAAATACAATCGTAGAGTTCCCTGCTGTGAAGTTAATCGAAACGTCTTCGACAGATTTTCCTCCTCTACGTGAATCGATTCATTACGATCGAATTAGAAAGCATAAAGATTTTTTTTTTATTTTAATATAATGTACTTTTCGTTAAAAGTGCCTCGATCAATAGACACACTGTAATTCGACTTTAATAAATCGTGTGGATCGTTTTGACTAGCCCTTGTAGTACCAGCATCGTACGATTCAGATTGCTACGGGAATCGAACACAAACGGACGTAATTTCGGTGCTTCGAAGGGCTGCGCTACTTCTTATGGGGGTGCGAAAATTACACCCTGACTTGCTTGCCACGCGTCCTTTTCGGAGGATCGATAGGTGCAGGTGGGGTTTCTACTTCATACTACTATTCGATTCTTATCTTTTTATATTGATATCCAAAAAGAATTATACCTATGTGGAAGCAATTTACGCGATATATTTTATTAAGGTACTCGAATGAATCTATTTTTTAATTATAAATGACACTTGATAATAGGGAAGATTTATTGAATTTAAAATATTATAGAACATTGCCTATAAATCAGATACTATTTGTTTTTAAATTTACTTAGGTGCATATGGGTATATTTCTTGATTGAATATTTATGAATAATTCTCGTTTTTATTGATAAAATATATAATAGTTAATAAGTTTTCTATTATTTCTATTCACATAACATAAGTGATTATGGTTTAACTCTTCCCTATATATATACATACACATACTCGCTTTTCTTTTCTTTTTTTTTTTTTTTTTTTTATATAACATTATAAACGTAGTACTTTGTAACAGAGTCACGTGCGAGCTGTGGTACAACGAAAGTGATATTAATGAGAGCTTGCGTCTCGCACGAATCGATGGTTTTAGCGGTCATTAGATAATGCGCCGCCGCTTGGGCTTGTTAAAATGTCACGGCTGCGTCGTTAGAGTTATCGATTTCGAAGGGATGAGGGTAATATCCGCGAACATACATACATATATATATATACATACATATGTAAAGTTTGTCGAGTTAAACGCGTAAAGAGAGACAGACAGAGAGAGAGAGAGAGGGAGAGAGAGAGAGAGAGAGAGAGAGAGAGAGAGAAATTGAAAGGCCAGGTTCTTTAAATCAATAGAAGCTTGATCGAGTAGAGTTTTGCTTAGAACCTACCTAACAAGCACAAAGACATAAAATTGCACTTAACTTAAAGCAGTTTTGCCAAACAGAATCTAACTAGGAGCCTTTGATCTCTATATGCATTCAAAGGCGTCCACGTGCGAATCGTTCTAATTTACGGATGCATAAAATCATTCGAGTTCGTTCGGATCGAATCGAAGTAAAACTAAATACCACTTTGAAATTCTAATTGCATCGAGGAAGCTGATATTTCCTCTAATTATCAATTCTTTCTAATAAAGAGAGAAAAAGAAAGAGGGAGAGAGAGAGAGAAATGGAACTAGTTCATCCCATAGGCATAATTTTTCAAACTGATAAACGAAGATTTATAAAAACCGATGATATACATCATGAATAAAATATAAAACAGGCATAACCTTTTAATCGCCTTAAAGTTGAAATAAAAAATAAAATAAAAAAAGAAAATTAAAAAGAAGGTGGAGGGAAACAGAAAATACAAAGGATATCTACTTGTGGCGCTACCATGAACGAGAGCCGCCCATTAGCGAAGAATTTTGACGTGGCGCTTAGGTTTGTGGTACGTGTGGTAAGAAGATGGAAAGCCCTTTCGCTTTGGGTAGGGGAAAAAATTGAGTTGAAGTAGCGGCGAATGCCTTACGAGAAGCAAGTCATCGACAAAGCTCTCTCTCTCTCTCTCTCTCTCTCTCTCTCTCTTTCTAAAATATGAAGAGAGAAAGAGAGAGAGAGAGGGGGGGGAAGAGTTCTTCTCAGGTTCCACGCAAGAGTTCCATGACAAAGGTTCCTCCAGAAGGAAGGCCCCTTCCTGACAACAGGGACCCATTGTTGGCCCCCTCCTAAAGCCCGTTTAACTTCAGGCGCCATTTAGGATTCGTTAGAACGGTCTGCCAGGTAGAGAAACGCAACCTACCTCGAGTAGGAGGAGAGAGGGCTTCGACATTTTCTTTTCGTTCGTTCGAAATCGTCCTCGAGTATCGCTTCCCCCCTTTTCCTCAACGCACGCATACATACACGATGATCCTAACGAGCCTAAACGCGTTTCTAAACGAATGCCCCTTTTTTAATAACTGACTTCTTTCATTGATTATACCTCAAACCATTCAATCTTTTTCCCTTTTTTCTTCTTCTTTTCAGATATCGATAGGTTAGTTTAGTTACGTAGTCCTATTAACGTTCGAGAGAGATAATGAGGATAAGCTTCCAATTTCTATTTCCCTCTCCCACATCGTATATTTCGAAACATCAATTTAAAGGATTACGAGATGATCAGGGAAGATACAGACTAAACTTTCTATTCATTCAGATTATCTTTTATATTAAAAAAAAAAAAAAAAAAGGAAAAAGAAAAGGAGCAAATAAGAAAAAAAAAAGAAAAGAAAAGAAAGAAAAGAAAAGAAATCCTTTATGACGATTATTGAAACTTTTTTACGCCGGGGCTTGGAAATATATACGTATATATGCGTGTATATATAAAAGAGAAAGAGAGAAAGAGAGAAAGAAAAAGATGGAAGCGTGTTGAAGTACCGACTCCTCGTATCGTACAAAATGGCGCTTGTGGTCGGGCCACGCTTTCGAAGCAGCGCACTACCACTTCCCACAAAAGCATCGCTCGTAAAATCATGCGAGATACGAGTGCGGGATTCGATGCCGACGGATAGAGATCACCGATCGCACAGTCTTTTTACAATTTTCTTTCTCTCTTTTTCTTTCTCTTACTTTTCTAGTCTTTTAGATAGTAACATCGAGCTCTCGGTGCATTATTTATGAATAACAACGACGAGATGGTTCGATTTTCTTTTCTGCGACATCATCGATGTATCTACTCTTTGATAAAATCAAGAAAAGTCGATCTCTCGATCTTTTATTCTTTGTTTCAGACTCTTTTAAAAATTATTTTAAATCGAAAATGTGTGGATGAGAAATAAAGAAATAAAGAAATAAAGAAAGAAACGAGGTAGTCTTCTCTCTCAAAATTATTTTGTCATCCAATCGAAATGAAGTTAAAGCTATCGAGTCGAGTGAGTTTCCAAGTTCCCAGTTTCGAAATCGATGGAGTGTAAGAAAGTGGAAAACGTTTATCGTGCCAGGATATAAGTCAGGAAGAAAGTAAGACGATTCTCTTCTCTCTTTCTCTTACGTTTTCTTATTTTCAAGGAAAAGGATCGTTAAAGGCTTACGTGTTACGGCGTTTCATAGGAATTCGAAATAGTATTATAATAAAGTATGTATGCCAAAGTTAGAATGCAGGGAAGAAAGAATGAAGAAGAAGAAGAAGAAGAAGAAGAAGAAAGAAGAAAGAAAGAAAACTCCAGTCACGTTTGCTCGTTCGTCTCTAGCTTTTATTTTACACACTCAAGACGATTCGATTCAATTCCATTCGGTTAAACGAATCGATATATTCGAAACGTGAAGAAGACGAACATGAGAACATTGTATGCGTTGATATATTTTAACGTACTACCAATAGGAAATATACCAATAGACGATTCTATGCTCGTGTGATCGTTCGACTAGATCGAGAGGAAAAAAGAGAAAGAAATCGTTCTGAAGGATATAATCTTGAAAGAAGAAGTAAAAGAAGAAGAAGAAGATAACGAGGAATCGAGTCACGTTCGTTCTATCCTTTGCTTCCTCTCGTCTTTTCCTTTTCTACGATCTCACCCAACCCCCTTTTCCCTTCGATCTTCAACATCACCCTCCCCCCTCATAACCCTCCTTCTCCTTCTTTGCGAAGGAATCGAGCTAAGAAAAGGTAATGGCGCGGAAACGGCTCAAATGACCCGCGAATTTTCAGCCTGCAGACGAGACTTCCTCTTCGTGTTTATGTTTAGTAGGCAGCCGTAAGTCGTAAGTCCTCAAGAATTATACCAGGATATTACCATTTGCACGCTGAATTTATGGTAATTTGTGATATTCCTCACTTCGTCTCTCTATCATTCGAAGACAAGAATCCAACGTCCCGCTATCATTTTCCCTCGTAAACTCTGATTTCCTGTTGATCTCTCTTATATTCAAAGTAATATTATATCTGTTATCTTTGATAGTATTACTATTTAATGCGCTTCTCTAATGTTTTACTATTATTGCTAATTACTTTTATGATGGTTTTCTAAAAGCCATGAATATAATTTGATTTAACGTTGATTTCTATTCTTCAAACTAATACTACAATTATTTCTCTTCAATAGTATCTCTATTGTTATTTACAATAATACTAATATTTTTTATTTTCATTTTTAATTACTATTATAAAGCTTTTCAAATATATTTACGTAAAAAACGATTTAAATTTTTTTTATGAAACAAAAAAAAAAGAAACTTTATCTATCGTATTTAGCTGGATAAATTCGTTTGTGTTATTTCAACGAGAAAATAGCTTAGGGGTTATTTCTACAAGGAAATGATCGGCATTTTCGAAAAGAAAAAAGAAAGATAAAAAGAAAATTAAATTCTCTTCGAAGCAAAGCCTGACAGGTGGATTTATCCTGAATGAGTATCCAAGAAGGTCTCTAGGGAAGACGTTAACACGTCCGTAAGACCGGACTAACGCTGTGTAAACACGCCGGAAAAGGAAAATTAGCCATTCTCGAAGGAGTAAAATAAATATTTTCACTATAGTTGGTCGTTACAAGAGATTATGGAATTTTTCGATGAAATTGAAGATTATCCAAATTTAATAGGACGTCTAAATTTATGAGAAATAGAAAATTAATAACAAGAAATAACAAATATATCTATTCAAATTTCACATAATCAAAAAAAAAAACTCCAGGCATATAACATTTTCTGTATTTGCCAAAACATTTAATCCATAAAAAA
Organism: Dolichovespula sylvestris; assembly: GCA_918808275.2. Classification (NCBI taxonomy): domain Eukaryota; kingdom Metazoa; phylum Arthropoda; class Insecta; order Hymenoptera; family Vespidae; genus Dolichovespula; species Dolichovespula sylvestris. The sequence continues at coordinate 5,073,940 of OU964982.1, read as the reverse complement.
TAAAATTAACGAAAAGAGAAACAATATTTCTATGAAAAAAAAAAGAAAAGAAAAAATTGCACAAACGAGAACAACCTGCTGAGCTAAGAGATATTCCAAATGTACCAACAGATGTAATCAGTGCAATAGAAAATTAATAAAAAAAAAAAAAAAAAAAAAAAAAAAAAAAACAAGAAAGAGAACAAACAAATATTTCCTTTAAAATTTCGCATAAACGAGAAGAAGCACTAGGGATATTTTGGCGTTAGTCACTGGCCGATTATTGATTTTGTCTTTCGGATGGCCGCGGCACGCAGGCAGGCAGGCAGGAACGCTCGTTCGAGCGAAAGAGACGGAGATAGGAGTCAGAGAGATGCGCGTGAGATGTGTGTGTATATGTGTGTGTGATGTGTGTGTGTGGGTGAGAGAGAGAGAGAGAGAGAGAGAGAGAGAGAGAGAGAGAGAGAGAGAGAAGAGAGTGTGCTGGGCGAGCAACGACACTACGACGACGACGACAACGACGACGATTACGAGGGGTTACAAAGCTACGAGAAACGCATTAAATACTCGAGATGTGCGATGTCCTCGGACGAGTCCTCCTCATGGTTGTATACATATTGTAATACATATACATATGCATACCTATATATGTACACATATATATATATATATATATATATATAATATATATGTGTGTGTATGTGTGTATGTATGTATGTATATGTATATCGAGCGTTGCAGCTTGAAACAGCGGCGCTGGGACAAAGGACGGAGCCTAAATTGATTGCGTCTAAAACCTAACGAGCTTTCTCGCCTTTTCGCATGCTCTCTCTCTTACGACGTCACCATCGACGTCGTCGATGAATCTTTCGTGCTGGGAAAATATGTGAGAGACTGTGAGAGCTTTTCGGTTCTCTCTTTCCATCTCTCTCTTTCTTTTTATCATCCCCTCTTTTCTTCCCTCAAACGTATCACCCTACTCATCGTCGTCGACTCTCTTTCCTTTGGCAAGCGAACTCGTTTGACGTGAGCCGAAGACATTACTACTACTACTACTACTATTACTAAGCTACGACAACTACTCTATGTGTACCTACTACACAGGCCAAGTAGCTTTTGTTCATCTACGAATCGATGATCCTACCCCCAGATGAAAATCGAATTAAAATCGGATTAGAAGCATTTTTACGTGTGATTCAGCATACAACTATTCTCACGTCCGGTCATAAGGGCAGAATGTCGATCGTACATCGTTGTCTCACCCTCTATGAACTGTTCTGACGAACTGTTCTAGTCCGTAGAATGTTACGGGGTTGCGGCTGCCTGGCTAGCTATCTGCTACTGGCTGCTGTTGCTGGTAGTGGCGTCGTGCTCATGAATTTTCTATCGCTCGTCGAAATGATTAAATGATCTTCGTTGAAACGAGGGGTAGAGTAGTATAGACTCGCCCTTTTACGTGTCTAACGTGACACTGCCAAGTGCCATTCGAAATTCTCCCCTAGTGTGATCATCTATTATTTATATTAATAGGCACCAGCGGAGTTGAGAATCAGTAGTGGGAGAAGATGATGCGAGCAAGTGCTTACGTTCTTGAATATTAATGACATAAGGGTTAAAAGCCTTCGTTTATTACCTAATCGAGCGAGCTAATCATTCTAATCTCTCTCTCTCTCTCTCTCTCTCTCCCTCTCTCTCCCTCTCTCTCTCTCTCTCTCTCTCTCTCTCTCTCTCTCATTATCATTCTCTCTTGACTTTAAATTCTAACCGAATACTTGAGTTTTCTTTCTCGTTGACGCAAAAAATATCCTACTTTCGGCGAGAAAATTTCACGAGAGTAATCATCAGAAGTTTGTCCTCCCCTTTTCTCTTTTTCTCGAACGAGTTTCGCGCGCGTAAAGCCTGCCGCTGACAAACAAAGCGATGAATTCCGGATGGACGAATTGCACCCCTAAAAATTGACCGATAATGCACATCAGAACGAAGTATACTCGGTCTGGGAAACGAATCGACTTAGCGGCGAGGTCTGGCAAATAAATAAGGGCGTCGACGAAAATCGGAGAAGTACGAGTATATCCGAGCAATTTGGGCGTTACGCGATTGTCAACGGTACCGCTTATAAATTCTCCTAAAGCTCATCGCAAGAGGGTGGCCTGGTTGTGTTTAGCCGAACTACCGAGAAACCTGAGAAAGGGGATATAAATCTCTACTCTAACCGAATTAAGTTGGAAGTATGGACCGAACTTTCGCCACGCCCTTTGCCGCCGATGAAACGCTATCGAAACCACCGAGTCTGCGTGTTGTGAAAAGCTCGAGATTCATAGACCATGCAAAGCCAGCCATGAATTTAGCAAAAAGACTAGCATGAAAACTCGACGTACAAATGATCGCTCTTGTTACAGATAATTCACAAATGCGGATTTATAAAATCTACGATCTAACGATGTTACTGCTGTTCATTCAATCGTTGCAATATCATTTTTATTGTTAAAACTATGAAACATATTTACAATGATTTCATTTTATATCAAGAAATAGCTCACAAAGAATTTTTCTATTTCTTCCTTTTTTCGTAGAGAAAATTATTGCTAATTCTACCATAATTTTCTTATAAATTTCATCCAAAAAAAATCAAACGTCAAAGGATAAATATATCAATGATTAACAATCAAACACAGAAACAACACAAATTATACGATTTACTTCAATAAAAAAATGACCGATTTTACTGGTTACTCGTTAATGAGCTCATCCGTGCGAAACGATTCTCCTACCAGCTTACTAATAATTCGGCAAGTTAGAAGCAACTACTTTCCAAGGGTAGAAGAGACCCTTTTTGCCATTCGGTAAGCAAGTGCCCCTCGTAATGATGTGCCCGACGCGTGCCACAGCCTCAGCATGGGGTACATAGCCTATGGTCAGACCCCAAAATCTTGCCCGTCCAACTCGACCATTTACCACTCGATGACCGAAGGAACACGAAGAAAACGAAGGGCAACGCCTCGTGCACTTATTATGCGTCAAATAAGTATACCGTTTGCATCTACCCTCTATCACGAAATTAATTGGCTAAGCATCATCCCTGTCATGGGATTGAGGAAAACCGAGAAGGTATATTCCTTTCTTTCACATGAATTTTAAGATTCCAGAGATCCTGCGGATTCTCAGGAATAATTTGATGATGATTTCTTGATGTTAAAAAAAAGAGAGAAAAGAAACAAATAAATACAAATTACAATTTATGCTAATCATTTGACCATATGCAGTTGCTCGATATTCGCTATTTTATTCGAGACACAAAAGTTCAACATAAATTCACGACCGATTGCTTCGGGAATGAATGATAACGCGATAAAACACAATAATGTATACATTCGATCTGTACATCTACAATCCGTGTATTTATAAATCAAATACGTTTGAGCGAGAACGTTTCGACGTGTAATATCGGATTACCAACGATAATCGGATTTCACAGAGCATCCATCGTTATTTCCGTCGTTGATGAAAACTCGAAAATATGATTTTCCATAGGTTACGTCTGACGATCTTTACCTTTTCCTCGGAACGATTTGAAAGACGTCCCTTTTCCTTACACAAAGTAAGAAGAAAAAGAAGAAGAAGAAGAGACCTAAAAGGAGTAAAAAAAAGGAAAAGAAGAGAGACTCGATATCTCATTATCGAGCGATCGCGAACTAAACTCACCATTCGAGAGTAACGAGATCTCCAATTATCTTCAGGGACAGTGTCTCGATCGTACTTATTTAGAAACATTATAAAAAAGAAAAGGATAGATAGATAGAGAGAGAGAGAGAGAGAGAGAGAGAGAGAGAGAGAGAGAGAGAGAGAGATGAATGAGGAAGTCGAACGTGAGTTTTGAAGAAAACGCTCAAATAACGAAAAACAATGATGAAGTGTGAGAGAAGGAAAGATATATAGATATTTCTATGGTTGAAAAAAAAAAACTCATTAGTTCGGTTAGGTGAATTTTCAAGGGTCCTTGAGAGTCCAGTTGATATACCTGAGTATGCGATTCACTCGAAAGCATCATCTTTGGTGCGTAATATAGCACATACATAAAGTTGGCGTTGGGTGGGTAATATATCGTAGAGTGCTTGAGGCAGGTGGGAGTCATCTTGGTGTTCATCGACGTATCGGTGATCCATAGGAACTCACACTAGGATTTCCTGTTAGCACCGTTTGCCCCCCTCTATGCAAAAGCTTCTCTCTCTCTCTCTCTCTCTCTCTCCCCTCGCAAGCCGACGGCAGGCCGTCTCGCGTCTGCTTTCCCCTTTTACTCTCTCTCTCTCTCTCTCTCTCTCTCTCTCTCTCTCTCTCTCTCTCTCTCTCTCTCTCTCTCTCTCTCTCTCTCTCTCTCTCTCTCTCTCTCTCTCTCTCTCTCTCTCTCTCTCTTTATTCCCATTTCCATTCTCATCTTCTTGTTTTGGTCCAATAGTCAGTCGTCGGTCTGATCGATGATACGCCAACAGGCAGTACTGCGCATGGCCGACTAAATACAAACTCGCTCCTTATTATACACAGGGTGTGCCAATAAAGAGGGTGGTGAGAGAGAGAGAGAGAGAGAGAGAGAGAGAGAGAGAGAGAAGGTGATAGTGAGGGAGAGGGAGAGGAAGAGGGAGAGAGGGGAGATCTAGGAAACGAAGGAGAAGGTGCGGAAAAGGTAAAGCCCTCTCTCGTTCTCCTTCGAGTCGACGAACTTGCCGTCATAAAGGAAGCTCTTACTCGTTGACGTTGCAACTATCGTTGCCTTCTATCCATCACTCTCTTTCTCATCCCTTAACTCATCTTAAATATTCCAGGACGTCAGGAAGGTACACAATTTCAATTCCGAAAAATATTCCTAAATAATTAACTTGAGAATCGATCGATCGAATTATAAGACAAAGTCTCACTCGATTTATACAAAGTTTTTAATTTATAAATTCTGCGTCAATTTCTTTTAGTAGATAGTATTTTGTATCTCTCTCAACGCACGAATTATTTTCATTATTGTTTAGTTATATAAATGTTAAAATTGTGAAAAGAGGAGATGTGAAAGCAAACGTTCGATGACGTTAACGTTAACGTTGATAAATCGGCAAAAAAGCGACGGCTTGTTCGAATCTAAGCGGAAGATAATTTCGGGGTGGCAGGGCAAATTGACAGGGCAACGCGTTTCCATTCATTCGAATTACGTTCCGATTCTGGCGGTGACTTTAGCATTGTTGCTACAAATTGGTACACGCCCTGACCCCCCCCTGGCAATGGCTTCCCACTACTTTCTCTCCTCTCTCTTTCTCTATCCCTCTATACGCACGATTCGTATACCTCCAGCTTTTTAAATAACATCCTCGATACACGCTATACCACGAGACGAATGCGACTGACGTAAACGTTCCTTTTCTAATCTCACTTTTAATCGATTCCAATAACTATCTATCTATCTATCTAGCTAGCTGGCTAGCTAGCTAGCTAGCAAGCTATCTTTCTTTAATCAAGATTAGATCGATAGATTATTTCTTGTTAACTACAATTACAAAAATTATTCTCTCATAATAAACTTGGCATCGTTCGTAATAAGACGATCTGCTTCGTTACTCGGAAAAAATGGCACGGAAAAGCATCCTAAAAGAAGAAAAGATTCGTGACATCGAAAGAAAGAGAGTTTTACTCCGAGATACTCGTAGATCCTCGAGAAGCCGACGACTCGTACGATAATCGCACTTTATGTGGATTTAACGAGTGAGAATTCGGAGGAAAACAGTCTTGCGTTTCTCTCATGAAAACGAATAACTATCTCTATCTTTCTCTCTAGTCTCGTTTCACGATTATTATCTACGTGGAATATTTACGCGCAATTAAGCAAATAACTCTTAAAAATTGGAGAAATGAAGATGAAGAGAGAGAGAGAGAGAGAGAGAGAGAGAGAGAGAGAGCTTTTAACGATCGGTCGTATTTAATCGAGCTCGCCAGACGACAACTTTAAAAGGACGAAAGATGATCTCGTTAAGACATATTACAATTTTTCTTTTATGATTAGACTCGAATAGATAGATAATACATATATATATATATACGCATACGTGTAAACGCATGGAAATCGAGCTCGTTAAAATCGACTAGCAGAATATGCCACGTGTCTTCACGGTAGGTGGTCGTATCATCCGGATCGTTAGCAAGTAGCCTAACTGGATCAAAAGCATGAAAAATAGGATCGTGGCTAGAGGCCTTTTAAGTATAATAATTAAAACCGTGAAAAGGCATCGGAGCATTCGATTCAATAGTTATTAATTGGATAAAAGTTGTTAATGGGCGTGCGTGTGCGTACGATTGGATACTGTCACAATGCAATAGAATTATATCGATAATGATCAATTAAAATACTTAGAAATATTTCCGAGACGATTGTATTAACTTTCGGGATGTTTTAATTTGTATTTCAGGTGTGGTTTCAAAATCGGAGAGCCAAATGGCGCAAAACTGAAAAATGCTGGGGTAGAAGTACCATAATGGCAGAGTATGGTCTATACGGTGCGATGGTTCGACATTCTTTGCCACTACCAGAGACTATTTTGAAGAGTGCTAAGGAGAACGAGTCGGTAGCTCCATGGTTGCTTGGTAAGTGTCGATATAAATTTGGATTTTCTTAAATAAATATAAAAATAAGAAAAGGAGTAAAGTCTTTATAAATACTAAATCGCTTGATTCGCAACAATAACAACAACAATGACTACGTCGACAACGACAAGAAACGAAAAGAAAAGAAATAAAAATAATTTTGATGGATCGAACGGCAAGAAGGCAAAATGCTTATAAGCAATTGAAACAATCTCGAAAAATGTCCAATCTTTTTTTCTGTCCGTCTCTATCAGCGCAATCGTCTAAGACAAGCGGCTTTAGTCAAGATTTCGAAAATAATCAAGAACTGATTGACTGTGGGCCCGTAGGGATGCACCGAAAGTCGATCGAAGCGGCGGAACATCTCAAGTCTGGTGGCGAGGACAGTGGAAACGACCATAACGGGAGCGGAAGTAGCCCTCATCATAATCATCACCAGGGTGGACCTACCAGTTCCGAGAGCGGACAAGAGAGCCAAGACGGTATGGGACCGTCTTCGTCGACAGGCAAGTACTTTTTTTAAAAATAATAAAAAGGATGGAACTCAACGTTAGCTAATTACTGCGATTTCGTTTATCTTCGCGAACTATTCTCGTCGAATCTGTACAAATAATTCGAAAAAATTATTACTAATTCTTATAACTTTAGATACCGTAGTAAATGCTCCGCGTCCGTTGTTTAAAAGTTTACAAAATCCGCAAAACGAATAAAATACGTATAATCTTATCGTTCTTATCAATACTTAAAATTAACACGCGCGTTTACTCATTTATCTCGATATCATAGATAATGAACTCGCTCGAATAGGATGATACCGTAGTAAATTCTTTGCCCGTTTCTTTGATTATTATAAAATCTAGAAAAACGATAAGAAAAAGATCCATAAAATATCGTTATTCTATCGTTTTCTTTAGGAGTCGTACAGGACACGGAACAACTGAGGAACGAGAGCATCGCCTGCTTGAGGGCGAAAGCTCAGCAACATCAGTTGCAACTTAGCTTGCAACCAACGGCAGCTCCAACAGGCAGCTCTTATCAGACGGGACCGCAATCGAACACGCTCCATGCCTCGGTTTAATCCTTCTCGTCGACTTTACATCTCGATCTCGAAGCGAACAACGTCGACGATGATTTCATCTGGACGATTCACCTAATCTCGATCGAGGAGGGACAGAAAAAAAATATATAAGAGAGCTCCTCATATTTTAATATAAGAACGTAAATGAAACAAGTCTAAACAAAAAATACATTACATTAAAATATCTTCTCAATAAAGGAGATATTAATGAGACGAATAAATAAAACGATGAATACAATGAATTGAAATGTTCAGCTGCTCAGACTCGCAAGGACGATCAGGGTAAACGAACTGACATAAAAAGACAAACAAAAATACTAGGAACAGGTTAATACGTACAAGAAAAAATGACTTTACAAGAGCAACGAATAAATCGAATAAATACATATTTCGATATCCAACACGATGAAATATGAGCTTTCTATGTAAACCCATCAACGAAAATTAATAAAGAAAAAAAAATAACAAAAAAAAAATAAAGAAAATCGATGGTCTCTATATATATGCAACGAAGAAGAGAAGAGAAAACAAAACCTTATCAACGAAAATCAGTGGCCTATCGATGGCCATCTTTAAATCAATACTTACGAAACGAAATCGATACGAAGAAAAAATACCTAATTAAGAAATAATAGTCGCTTTTAAATAGTGTGAGTGAAATAAAACGTCAGAGAGAGAGTGAGAGAGAGAGAGAGAGAGAGAGAGAGAGAGAGAGAGAGAGAGAGAGAGAGAGAGAGAGAGAAGAAAAAGGAAAGGGAGAAGAAAAGAAAGGAACAAATAAATAAACCAATACACGAGAAACAAAGACTTTTCGCCTTTTAACAAAAAAAAGAAAAAAAAGAAAAGAAAAGAGAAAAAAAATAGAAAAAGACACAAAATGATTCGCAACGAATGTTAAATAGGAACGACATTAGGTACATCGAAACGAGTGAATGTATGACATGTATGCGAGAGTGAGAGTAAGAATGAGAGAGAGAGAGAGAGAGAGAGAGAGAGAGAGAGAGAGATGCACGTAAGAAAAACGTTTATTAGCGAACACTTCCTATACCCAAGTACTTAAAGAAGACATAACTGTTGTCAAATGTGCAATATATCGATATAAGTTTTAGTTCTATAAGGTATTATACTTTATTAATGGATACACCTACGCGTGTGGTGGTCATGGGAGTAACGACGATTTACGATATATATATATATGTGTGTGTGTGATATATATATATATATATATATATATATATATATATATAAAGAGAGAGAGAGAGAGAGAGAGAGATCATTTTTAATGATCTACATTTTCTTTCTAATCGGATCTCTTATAAAAGAAGAAAGAAAGAAAACCATCATTATTAAACGTCATTACCTTTCTCCTGTATCCACTACTGTATATAAATATATAAATACAAAAAGTATATATATATATATACATATTATATAAAAGGTATATATATAAATATAAATACACACAAAAATAAATATATGTGGTTGAGAGGCAAGACAAGTCGGACGAAGCTTTTTTTTTCGATTTTCGATGCTCTCGCTTGATAATAACTTTTCATTCTCGATGCCAGAAGTTCCTTGAGATCTATATAAGATTAATCATGAAATATTTTATGACGATCTTTAACTTCATTGGATCTATCATTTCGTCCGTCTTTGAAGAGCCAAAGGATCGATTACTTAACATCTTCAAACTTATATAGACGCATTATATAATACGCATGGTCGCGTATTAGTTTATAAAAATGGAACGATATGGCTGAGAATCGGTTATGATAAGTATGTCGATGAACTTGTTAATGAAAAAACAAACGAAGAAAAACAAATAAAATAAAATAAAATACGACAGCAAATGTTCAAATCGTAAAAGGAAACTCCGAGACACAACGCAGGTCGGATCTAAAGCGAGATCTTACACTGTATCCGAATGCCCCAACGCATGCATAGTAGTCAGCTAGTGTACGTAATAAATAAAGTTTCTGAACAAAAAAAGAAACAAAAATGGAATTTTATATGATTAACCAATCCTCCTTATGGGACCTTAAATACATTTCTTCCAAATCCCTTCACTTTTCTCATCGTTACGACACTGACAATGTTCTATTTATCTCATTCTTGTTTTCTTCTTCGATCGTTTCATCTGAAATATATAAACTAAATATTCTTTCGATAAATAATGTTACATTTTTTCGAAATCTTTAAGAACGTTCTAAGATTAATTTGATTAATATGCAAGTCAAAAATATTTACAATGTCCCTTTCGTTTAAACATAAATGAAATTTTCTTTCTATTAATATTTCATTTTTACGATCTTTCTAAACGTTACAAGATTATTACATTATATCATAATAATGCAAGCGAATAAAATTTTTTAATAATTATAGCGTACGACAAATTAATAAATTTTTTTCTAATTAATATTATTTTATTGCTGAGATATTTTGTAAATATTTCACCTGAATTCTATCATAGTAAAAATGAATGAGCTAACATAATATGCAGAAAGAATTAATTTACCATTGTTTTCATTCAATTATAGTTTGAATCAATGTTACATTATTTACATGAAAAATAATAAATTGACTTTGTTTCATTGTTCTTAAGGAAGTTCAATAATCAGCTTAATTACGAAAATAACTTTGTGATATAAAAGAATAATAAATAATGAATAACATTTGCGACTATTAATCATGATGTTTTTTGTTCGAGGTGGCACCACTTGCTACAATGGAAAGGAGTTGCTTATAACTCCAAAGCTTTTTATAATATGGTGTCGACATCTTCAGAAATAATTTTACCACCATCAATTTGAAATAACTGAACAAAAACTGTAAGATCAACATGCAACGGTAAATAAGGTAGAATACAAAGTCGGTAAAGCAGTAACTGCAACTTCGGTGAACATTCGATGCAGTTTTCGAGAAAGAAGATTGATGAAAATCCATTTATCGACACGTCAGAAAAAAAAAAAACATAAAATACTTTAATTAATACCCTACACTAGGTGAAAACAATATTGTCGAAGGGAAGATGGTAAAAAAAAATTGCATAGAAAGTCGGTAAAACAGTAACTGCAACTTCGGTTATCATTCGATGCAGTTTTCGAGGAAGAAGATTGATGAAAAAATCCATTTATCGGCACATCAGAAAAAAAGAACAAAAATACTTTAATTAATAGCCAACATTAGGGGGGAAAAACGATAATGTCAATGTGAAGATAGTAAATGCATTTGCATCTAAAGTTGGTAAGACAGTAATAGCAGTTTTTACTTATCATTTGGTTTGTCAATTACTGTGTACTTACTTTAATCCGCATTTCTGGATGTATGCACCAAGTCTTGCAGATTTTTATTATCAGAATAATCAGAAACGAAGTATGATATTTCAAAATTTGTGATAAGGCTCCGTTGACATTATTTACTGCACAATGCTGTACTGACATTGTCCACAGATTAATTTCAAAATTGAATTAATTAAAAAAAAAGAAAAAAAAAAAAGAACACAAAAAAAAAGAAAGAAAAGAAAATAAAGAAAGAATTATCGATTTTCTCTAATGATTAAATAAAAAATGTACGATAATTCTGAATTAAAAATCTACGTGCTTGGGTATTAAGATGCACTTCTGAGTGCAAGTCGCTGCAGGCTACAAACGTCCACACAATATTCAACGAGCGTGACTCTATTTTTGCAAAAAAATATCTACTTCTAGAGAAGATTAGTTAAAAATAAAAAGTGAAAGAGCTCTACTTTGATTAAAAAGAAAAATACAAAGGATAAACAATACTTTAAAATGAAAGATTGACTCTACTTAAAAAAAAAATTCTATGACTCGACTTTACCTAAAGTAAAAATTGCAAAGAACCCTATTAATTAACTAACTGTAAAAACATTAACTTTAATTGCAAAGAATCTAATTTTTCCCGAACGCGAGTGAGGAACGTCGTAGCAAGGAGATAAAATGGTCCATCATCTCCATCCAGGATCAAATTACTACTACTACTACTACTACTACTACTACTACTACTACTACTACTACTACTATTACTACTACTAGTACTACTACTGCTATTATTACTATTACAAGCATAAGTGTCAACGTGGTAAAAGCGATATTGATAAGACTACAAGCCATTAACGAAGGGTTAGACATGCAGACCATCTGCGAAAAATGACTTGTAGTCGATAGTTGCCCTCTTGAGCCACAGTTTGTGGGGGCCTCTTCAGCATATAGCTTCTTCTTGCTTCGTGCCCTAACAACTGCATTGGAGCATTCCCTACGTGTGACGCAAGAAAACTTTTTATTTAATCATTTATTCATATAAAAAGAAAAGCAAAGAAACATAAAAGATCCATTAATATTTTAATTTGTTCCGTGAAGCTATCCTAGCCTGTAGACGATCAATGGATTCAGAGAATCCAACAACCGTTCACATCTATACAGGCACATTTAATCAAATGCTCCAGCAGATATAATATTCGTTCTAATCGATGAACCTATTACAAACTAAGATTAACTCTTTGCACTTTGAAGATGTAAATGTGTCGGTAAAAAGTAAAGATTATAAAAATTGTGATATTTTCATTCGACGTCTATAGATATTTTATGTAAGAATAAAAATATTCTGAATATTGTAAAAAAACGCGAAGTGCAAGTGTTAATATACTTATGACTAAGTGTCACACTAATTCAAAAATCTTTGCCAAGTTCACAAGATATGGGAGTTCTCTAATGTTCTCATTTAACGCAAAGCTTTTCAAACTAGTTGACACTATCATATAGCGCAATGCGAAGCATCAGCAAAAGATGAAAAAACACAGACATGCCGTATGGTTGTAAAATTTACTGATACTTCACAAATCCCCGGAGACGGAACTTCCCACTCCTTAGTGGGAATCACAGTTTGCGTCTTTTCCGGTCCCTACCTAGTTACTTAAAGTTAAGAGACACATTCGCTCAGAAAAGGTATGCTACCTACCTACCTAACCCTATATTTAAAAAGAGCAAAACATACACACCAACACACACACTCCACGGTTCTCTCACATACCGCCAGGGTGCAAAAAGCCTACACTAGAGAGTATGCCCCGGGGCACCCCTGACACCCTAGCTCAACCACGTTTTCTAACTTGCATGCTAATATGAGTACGTACCAATTGCTGTAATCGACTGACAAGGCTGATGATTATTGCATAAATGACTTAAGAAAACATACTAGTACATACTAGTATATATACATACTAGTAGCATACGAGTATTACGAAGTTTTCACAAAATGTTATGACTCTACTACGCAAAACGATATTAACAATAATTTATCAGATGTATAAGATATTTATGTATATAAAGGATAACGCGAAACGATGTACAATGCACCACCTAAAGCGAGCACACACAGGTGCAAAGTACGTCGTGCAATCACCAGCGCAATGACAGCCGCCAAGGGAGGAACTTAAAACTAAATCCACGCTAACTGTTTCTTACCTAGACAAGTAGCACCTAGGCACATGCATAAATAAGAACGCAGAAAGCATGGGGGGGAGAAACGGGAATTAGTATAATTAGTGCTGAAAATCCTGAGCTAAAAATGATTAACTTATGGACTAGGTCTAAGCGGACTATGACTCTACAAGTCTCTTTGCTCTTAAGGCAATGACAAATTTGAAAATTAATAATGGAGTTGCGTATCAATTAAAGTAAAACTCATATTTAAATAAATTTACTGAAATATTTAATTTCATATAAAAAAACCTCGGACGACTCCTTTCATTAAGCGGCTGTTCTAAGGAAGGAACAAGGTCATGATCCGCCACTTAACAGAAAGAATCTATCCGTCGCGGAGATTGTCTTCTTGCTCATTTTTTGGTACATCGATATCGATATATCAAAGCAGATCATAATTAAAATGACTAAGTACGAAGCAATGCATGCTTTTTTCTTATTAACGAAATCAGGTAAGTGAATACCTGATTTCAACACTACTATCGCGTACAAAAATGAAGAAAAAAAGGTGCTTATTAATTGCACTGTAAATTAAACGACTCAACCAGGCGAAACAAGAAGACCCTAGCCTGATATACAATAATAAAAAATTCACATGAGAAAAACTGCATATATAAGGAACCACTCGTAAATAAAACCAAATGGTTTTACTTACGGACACTTTTGATCTTTTAGGACACAACAAATCTACCAATACGACCAGTTACCCGTGCCGATACGGACCTTTCATCCTCGGCATGATGGGCACCGGAAGGACTTAAAATTTTTGCACTTACTACTTAAGAGGTTCTGCGATGGCTCCAAAACACTCGTCCCCTTCGAGGTAGGCAGAACGATGTCATGAAGTTGTTTGAACTGTAATTATATAAATGGAACAAAAGTAGATTAATTATTTGTTCCATGCCAAAAAGGATATTTTCAATAGATGAAAATAATCACCGAGAAGATTGTTTAAACAATGAATGAAAAGTAACGATTAGGAGAAAGATAAATGCTTACATGTCATTTTATTCAGACGATGATTTACGTTCGTCGATAAAGATGTAAATGAAGCACTCGACCGAGAACTTTTATTTCGCGCACACCGAGTTTAATTCGCGAATTTATTTCACTTTTAAAACAACCTATTTGGCTACCGAAATTTGAAACTTTTTCGCACAAGCACTGACTCTAAAATCGCATTGCGCGCGATCGACAATTACACTCGTATTAACTAAAAAAAAAATATATGTATATATATATATATTTGTCTTCCAATCGATGGATAAACTGAAAAGAAGCAAATTAGATGTCGTCAAGTATTAAAATGCCTAATAAAATATATTATAACAAGGTGATATATTTTTCGTGAGCGTTAATGGAACAGGTCGTGACACGTTTCGAGCGTAGCGTCACGTATTAACCGTTGGGATTCCCCATTCCATTCGCACATCGGAGATATTTTTGTTTATGTACGAGTTAAAGGACGAATTTTCTGACAAGGCCAATGCCTTGTAATTGTTTCCTCGTTTCATTCATACACCGAGCATTGTCTCTCTTTCTTTTATTATCTCTCCCTATCGAATTACACGTAAAAGAAATAAACTTACTCGTACGTAGGACGAAGATGGACAGCTTACGCGTATTCAAAGCATCCTGCCGGCTATTCGTGCGTGTAGAAAAACTGAAAAATATACGATCGTACTAATAGAGTATAATGTTTTACCTTATATATACATGCATACGTGTATATATTTAATATAACATAAAATGAAAGCGCGTACACGTAATATATTTTGTATATACATAATTATACTATTTGCGTATATATGAAAAACAAATATAATAAAAAATTTGATAGTTCGAAGCCAATTAACAAACAATTCTTAATTATTATATCGTTAAATAGCAAGACGATCATGTTTATCGCGAAAATAATACTGGAAAATTCAAAAAAGGTATTGCGCAGTAACCGTTTCGGAGGACGCCGATCGGCCGATTTCTTTTTTCGCGGATATTTCTTAAACGCGACGAGGTTTCGATTTGCAAATAATACACGTGAGAGATGGTGTTTTAAGGAATCTTTTGATATATAGAAAAAGGGTGTACGTTGAAAAAAGATGATACTTACTTTTAATTAAAAGGAGGACGAAACGGAGTGCAACCTGTTGAAACCAGCCGAACAACAATGGCGTCCCCACCACCGGCTTGGTACCCGCTTGGTACCCTTCCCCCTTTCTCACTTCTGATTGGATACAATTTTAATAGGATTTAATCAAGCCACCTGATTGGTTCACATTTCGGTAATACGTTTAAATCGCAATTATAATTTTATTATATTTTTATGTTATTTTATTTCAACGAATGTTATCGATATTATTTTAATCGTAACTGAAATACAGAATAATGATTCTAACTTTAAATCATTAATTATTTGAACGAGAAATCAGACAATGAAATTTAAAAATCTTATTCAAATTATCGTAAATGTGAACCAATCAGAATGCTTGATTAATTAATATTACGATTGCGTTCAAATATTCATTCCCATTTATGACTATTATTAACTTTCAATTAATAGTTTTTATTATAAAAAATGTAGTCTGACATTTCTTTCTTTATTTACTTTTATAAAATAACAGCAGGATGGAGCGAATTGATCTTTGGCGCGTAAAGTGGGAAGGGAAGGGTACCAAGTGGGTACCAATCCGGTGGTGGGGACGTTCGGCGCCCGGCAAAATAGTTACTGCGCTATAACTTTTTTGAATTTTCCAGTATTATATTTAATATAATACTGTGTATATAGTATAATACGTGTTATATTTAGTATAATACATGTTATATTTAGTATAATACGTGTATATATTTAATATAACATAAAATGAAAGTGCGTACACGTAATATATTTTGTATATACATAATTATACTATTTGCGTATATATGAAAATCAAATATAATAAAAAATTCGATATTCCGAAGCCAATTAACAAACAATTATTTATTACTATATCATTAAAAAGCAAGACGATCGTGTTTATTGCGAAAACAATACTGGAAAATTCAAAAAAGTTATAGCGCAGTAACTATTTTGCCGGGCGCCGAACGTCCCCACCACCGGATTGGTACCCACTTGGTACCCTTCCCTTCCCACTTTACGCGCCAAAGATCAATTCGCTCCATCCTGCTGTTATTTTATAAAAGTAAATAAAGAAAGAAATGTCAGACTACATTTTTTATAATAAAAACTATTAATTGAAAGTTAATAATAGTCATAAATGGGAATGAATATTTGAACGCAATCGTAATATTAATTAATCAAGCATTCTGATTGGTTCACATTTACGATAATTTGAATAAGATTTTTAAATTTCATTGTCTGATTTCTCGTTCAAATAATTAATGATTTAAAGTTAGAATCATTATTCTGTATTTCAGTTACGATTAAAATAATATCGATAACATTCGTTGAAATAAAATAACATAAAAATATAATAAAATTATAATTGCGATTTAAACGTATTACCGAAATGTGAACCAATCAGGTGGCTTGATTAAATCCTATTAAAATTGTATCCAATCAGAAGTGAGAAAGGGGGAAGGGTACCAAGCGGGTACCAAGCCGGTGGTGGGGACGCCATTGTTGTTCGGCTGGTTTCAACAGGTTGCACTCCGTTTCGTCCTCCTTTTAATTAAAAGTAAGTATCATCTTTTTTCAACGTACACCCTTTTTCTATATATCAAAAGATTCCTTAAAACACCATCTCTCACGTGTATTATTTGCAAATCGAAACCTCGTCGCGTTTAAGAAATATCCGCGAAAAAAGAAATCGGCCGATCGGCGTCCTCCGAAACGGTTACTGCGCAATACCTTTTTTGAATTTTCCAGTATTATTTTCGCGATAAACATGATCGTCTTGCTATTTAACGATATAATAATTAAGAATTGTTTGTTAATTGGCTTCGAACTATCAAATTTTTTATTATATTTGTTTTTCATATATACGCAAATAGTATAATTATGTATATACAAAATATATTACGTGTACGCGCTTTCATTTTATGTTATATTAAATATATACACGTATGCATGTATATATAAGGTAAAACATTATACTCTATTAGTACGATCGTATATTTTTCAGTTTTTCTACACGCACGAATAGCCGGCAGGATGCTTTGAATACGCGTAAGCTGTCCATCTTCGTCCTACGTACGAGTAAGTTTATTTCTTTTACGTGTAATTCGATAGGGAGAGATAATAAAAGAAAGAGAGACAATGCTCGGTGTATGAATGAAACGAGGAAACAATTACAAGGCATTGGCCTTGTCAGAAAATTCGTCCTTTAACTCGTACATAAACAAAAATATCTCCGATGTGCGAATGGAATGGGGAATCCCAACGGTTAATACGTGACGCTACGCTCGAAACGTGTCACGACCTGTTCCATTAACGCTCACGAAAAATATATCACCTTGTTATAATATATTTTATTAGGCATTTTAATACTTGACGACATCTAATTTGCTTCTTTTCAGTTTATCCATCGATTGGAAGACAAATATATATATATATACATATATTTTTTTTTTAGTTAATACGAGTGTAATTGTCGATCGCGCGCAATGCGATTTTAGAGTCAGTGCTTGTGCGAAAAAGTTTCAAATTTCGGTAGCCAAATAGGTTGTTTTAAAAGTGAAATAAATTCGCGAATTAAACTCGGTGTGCGCGAAATAAAAGTTCTCGGTCGAGTGCTTCATTTACATCTTTATCGACGAACGTAAATCATCGTCTGAATAAAATGACATGTAAGCATTTATCTTTCTCCTAATCGTTACTTTTCATTCATTGTTTAAACAATCTTCTCGGTGATTATTTTCATCTATTGAAAATATCCTTTTTGGCATGGAACAAATAATTAATCTACTTTTGTTCCATTTATATAATTACAGTTCAAACAACTTCATGACATCGTTCTGCCTACCTCGAAGGGGACGAGTGTTTTGGAGCCATCGCAGAACCTCTTAAGTAGTAAGTGCAAAAATTTTAAGTCCTTCCGGTGCCCATCATGCCGAGGATGAAAGGTCCGTATCGGCACGGGTAACTGGTCGTATTGGTAGATTTGTTGTGTCCTAAAAGATCAAAAGTGTCCGTAAGTAAAACCATTTGGTTTTATTTACGAGTGGTTCCTTATATATGCAGTTTTTCTCATGTGAATTTTTTATTATTGTATATCAGGCTAGGGTCTTCTTGTTTCGCCTGGTTGAGTCGTTTAATTTACAGTGCAATTAATAAGCACCTTTTTTTCTTCATTTTTGTACGCGATAGTAGTGTTGAAATCAGGTATTCACTTACCTGATTTCGTTAATAAGAAAAAAGCATGCATTGCTTCGTACTTAGTCATTTTAATTATGATCTGCTTTGATATATCGATATCGATGTACCAAAAAATGAGCAAGAAGACAATCTCCGCGACGGATAGATTCTTTCTGTTAAGTGGCGGATCATGACCTTGTTCCTTCCTTAGAACAGCCGCTTAATGAAAGGAGTCGTCCGAGGTTTTTTTATATGAAATTAAATATTTCAGTAAATTTATTTAAATATGAGTTTTACTTTAATTGATACGCAACTCCATTATTAATTTTCAAATTTGTCATTGCCTTAAGAGCAAAGAGACTTGTAGAGTCATAGTCCGCTTAGACCTAGTCCATAAGTTAATCATTTTTAGCTCAGGATTTTCAGCACTAATTATACTAATTCCCGTTTCTCCCCCCCATGCTTTCTGCGTTCTTATTTATGCATGTGCCTAGGTGCTACTTGTCTAGGTAAGAAACAGTTAGCGTGGATTTAGTTTTAAGTTCCTCCCTTGGCGGCTGTCATTGCGCTGGTGATTGCACGACGTACTTTGCACCTGTGTGTGCTCGCTTTAGGTGGTGCATTGTACATCGTTTCGCGTTATCCTTTATATACATAAATATCTTATACATCTGATAAATTATTGTTAATATCGTTTTGCGTAGTAGAGTCATAACATTTTGTGAAAACTTCGTAATACTCGTATGCTACTAGTATGTATATATACTAGTATGTACTAGTATGTTTTCTTAAGTCATTTATGCAATAATCATCAGCCTTGTCAGTCGATTACAGCAATTGGTACGTACTCATATTAGCATGCAAGTTAGAAAACGTGGTTGAGCTAGGGTGTCAGGGGTGCCCCGGGGCATACTCTCTAGTGTAGGCTTTTTGCACCCTGGCGGTATGTGAGAGAACCGTGGAGTGTGTGTGTTGGTGTGTATGTTTTGCTCTTTTTAAATATAGGGTTAGGTAGGTAGGTAGCATACCTTTTCTGAGCGAATGTGTCTCTTAACTTTAAGTAACTAGGTAGGGACCGGAAAAGACGCAAACTGTGATTCCCACTAAGGAGTGGGAAGTTCCGTCTCCGGGGATTTGTGAAGTATCAGTAAATTTTACAACCATACGGCATGTCTGTGTTTTTTCATCTTTTGCTGATGCTTCGCATTGCGCTATATGATAGTGTCAACTAGTTTGAAAAGCTTTGCGTTAAATGAGAACATTAGAGAACTCCCATATCTTGTGAACTTGGCAAAGATTTTTGAATTAGTGTGACACTTAGTCATAAGTATATTAACACTTGCACTTCGCGTTTTTTTACAATATTCAGAATATTTTTATTCTTACATAAAATATCTATAGACGTCGAATGAAAATATCACAATTTTTATAATCTTTACTTTTTACCGACACATTTACATCTTCAAAGTGCAAAGAGTTAATCTTAGTTTGTAATAGGTTCATCGATTAGAACGAATATTATATCTGCTGGAGCATTTGATTAAATGTGCCTGTATAGATGTGAACGGTTGTTGGATTCTCTGAATCCATTGATCGTCTACAGGCTAGGATAGCTTCACGGAACAAATTAAAATATTAATGGATCTTTTATGTTTCTTTGCTTTTCTTTTTATATGAATAAATGATTAAATAAAAAGTTTTCTTGCGTCACACGTAGGGAATGCTCCAATGCAGTTGTTAGGGCACGAAGCAAGAAGAAGCTATATGCTGAAGAGGCCCCCACAAACTGTGGCTCAAGAGGGCAACTATCGACTACAAGTCATTTTTCGCAGATGGTCTGCATGTCTAACCCTTCGTAGTCTTATCAATATCGCTTTTACCACGTTGACACTTATGCTTGTAATAGTAATAATAGTAGTAGTAGTACTAGTAGTAGTAATAGTAGTAGTAGTAGTAGTAGTAGTAGTAGTAGTAGTAGTAGTAGTAGTAGTAATTTGATCCTGGATGGAGATGATGGACCATTTTATCTCCTTGCTACGACGTTCCTCACTCGCGTTCGGGAAAAATTAGATTCTTTGCAATTAAAGTTAATGTTTTTACAGTTAGTTAATTAATAGGGTTCTTTGCAATTTTTACTTTAGGTAAAGTCGAGTCATAGAATTTTTTTTTTAAGTAGAGTCAATCTTTCATTTTAAAGTATTGTTTATCCTTTGTATTTTTCTTTTTAATCAAAGTAGAGCTCTTTCACTTTTTATTTTTAACTAATCTTCTCTAGAAGTAGATATTTTTTTGCAAAAATAGAGTCACGCTCGTTGAATATTGTGTGGACGTTTGTAGCCTGCAGCGACTTGCACTCAGAAGTGCATCTTAATACCCAAGCACGTAGATTTTTAATTCAGAATTATCGTACATTTTTTATTTAATCATTAGAGAAAATCGATAATTCTTTCTTTATTTTCTTTTCTTTCTTTTTTTTTGTGTTCTTTTTTTTTTCTTTTTTTTTAATGAATTCAATTTTGAAATTAATCTGTGGACAATGTCAGTACAGCATTGTGCAGTAAATAATGTCAACGGAGCCTTATCACAAATTTTGAAATATCATACTTCGTTTCTGATTATTCTGATAATAAAAATCTGCAAGACTTGGTGCATACATCCAGAAATGCGGATTAAAGTAAGTACACAGTAATTGACAAACCAAATGATAAGTAAAAACTGCTATTACTGTCTTACCAACTTTAGATGCAAATGCAGTTACTATCTTCACATTGACATTATCGTTTTTCCCCCCTAATGTTGGCTATTAATTAAAGTATTTTTGTTCTTTTTTTCTGATGTGCCGATAAATGGATTTTTTCATCAATCTTCTTCCTCGAAAACTGCATCGAATGATAACCGAAGTTGTAGTTACTGCTTTACCGACTTTCTATGCAATTTTTTTTTTTACCATCTTCCCTTCGACAATATTGTTTTCACCTAGTGTAGGGTATTAATTAAAGTATTTTATGTTTTTTTTTTTCTGACGTGTCGATAAATGGATTTTCATCAATCTTCTTTCTCGAAAACTGCATCGAATGTTCACCGAAGTTGCAGTTACTGCCTTACCGACTTTCTTTGCAACTTTGGTTACCATCTGCAGGCTTGGTGTTGCCTTTTTATTGTTGTCGATAATATTGATTTTTTAGAATATATTTTTAATCTTCTTTATACATAAGTAAGATTTTTATAGGCGAGATAAAAATAGTAATTTTAATTTTTAAATTTTAATAACTATTATGGTTTATAGCACATTGAAATCTATTCCATATATCTTTTTTTATTTATATCAATGGTTTTGAATTTCTTTTGAAAATTATATTTTTGGGTTTTCTTGAATAATAATTTAATACAATAACAATTTCATTTTATTTGCAAATGATGCATAATTGTAGATGTAGGATACAACAAGATGAAGCGTTGTGTTTTCGAGGTATCGGAAATGATGCAAGTGAAGTGTAGAAATGAGAAACATTTGCTTAATAACTGCATATATTTATTTATTATAAAGGACAGCGTATTAGAGACATTTTCTTTTAGAGGTACTTAAGTGGTCTTACCAACACGGTTCTTGCTCGTTAGTCATAGCGATTCTATTTTTTTCCGATTATGTGCCGCTTAGAAATTTAAGTTATAATATTTTTCGTTTCTCTCAGTATGTATAGGATATTTACAGCCATGAAAACGCCGTGGTTTCCGAGATAAAGAATATTCTATCGTACATAATTTATGACTGTTTACAATTTCACATTGTCGGAACTGTTAGCAATTGATCTTTTATTTCAATTCTCTTGACCACGACAGCATAACGTTTAGTTTAGTTTTTTATTGTTAATATTTTTAAGTTGAAAATAATGACACGTTATTACTTGTGTCGGTGGCAATATAGATCCTTTTTTCTTTTAATTTAGTGGTAATGGAGTTGTAATTATAATAAATTGTGCTTTAGTCGGATTTTATAACTTGGATACTGGTTATCGGATCACATTTTTGGTGATATACCAAAGATAGATACACACTGTCTATGGTTGTTCTTGTTTAAGGATGAACACGAAATAACTGAAACACACAACAATACTGATCCAAGATTACGACATCGGCAATTATATTCATACGGGTGATTTTATATATATATATATATATATATATATATATATATATATATATATATATATATATATATAATTCTATTTTAAATGAAACACTTAAATTAAATTTCTTTATATAATCGATTAAAACGAAAATGAAACTTGAGATCATACCAATGGGATATTTTGCGATAGAATTTTGTAATTACGTACATATAATCGCCCGTATTTTGCCAAATCGAGGAAGACTTCGAATGGGTTTTGTCTCATAATTATTTTTATCGTCCGTTCTAAAGCAAATATAATGGGGAAGGTTGTGCTTTTTGGCTTTTTATTTCATTTCTTAATTTTCAGTCGCGTTAAGTTTTTCCACTTATCATTTTCGCGTTAATTCATATATAATTTATTACATACATTCCAGTGATCTTGCACAATTTAACTTAAATGAATAGTGGAGTATTTACAGACTTGTATAGAGATTATAGATTGTAACATCCAAGAAAACTAATTGTAATAGTATTATGATTGTATAATTTATAAAGGTACACGTTGCAGTCTTTTATAATTTATTCTCTTTTCATCTGACTAGAAATATTTTGTCTAATATTATCGGAGATACGTGAATTTCTTATAGGATTAGAATTTTTTTTTGATTGAATATTTTTTATTCCCCCCCCCCCTTTTTTAATGCGTTAGGAGAAATCTATTAGCTGCTTCTTGTCGTAATCCTGAAATCAATTTACGACATAACTTAATCTCGTGGACTTTTATCACGTACATAGTATTTTTCTATTTTAATTACAACAGATAAATTACGCCATTTAAAGTAATTATTTCTCTTGCTTTATACCTTTATATCTCGTAGCAGTTAAACGGCTAATTTCGTCTCACGTCTTTGATTTTCGTTAATAGATTTTCATGGACGTTATACCATGTACGAAGATTAGTCGTAAAATTAGGAGTTAGAGAGGAATGATTTGACGAAGGACACACTCCAAAGATCTGACGCGTTTACAGTGACTCGGAGAAAAATATTTGAATACTAAGGTATCATCTGAATTAATTTTCATTTTCACGCATACCTTTGCATTCGAATATTTCTACGAATCGTTATATTTAACGCAACGTATTTCAGATATGCAAGTAGAGCAAATGGTTATTTATAAATTTTTAGGCTAGTTATTTTTTTGGATCTTCCATTTTACCGATTAAGAAGTCTAATTTTGTTTTCCGTATTTTCATTTTTCACATATCTAATTGTGAGGAATATGAAAGAGACAAAAATTTACGAGTCTTTGGACTAAAATAGTAGATATTCGTTTCTTTTTTCTTTTTTTTTCTTTCGTATCGCGTGTCTCAAAAATTGTTTACGTAAAAAGTATCCAAAGCTCTGGAGAATCGTTCGTTCTTTTTCGATATCAAAAATTGTTTCCTAATTGTACATTACGTAGCACTTGATAATACATATTATATTTATTATATGTATTAAATTCGCTCCGAATATATTTGCTTATATATACATGATTATTATGTTCACTATAGATTTAGATAAATGTTTAATATGTACCTAATCGTGAATTTTTCAACCGCTCGTGAACGGTGAAGAGATCGTAATTTGTAAATGAGTGATTTTTCCTGATGCTGTCGACTTTGGGTTTTTAATACTGATCTCAAGATTTTTAAACGTAGCATAACAATTATCTACTGCGTAAATATTTAACAATATTTGGGGAGAGAGGAAGAAAGAGACGAAGGCAGAGAGAGAGAGAGAGAGAGAGAGAGAGAGAGAGAGAGAGAGAGAGAGAGAGAGAGAGAGAGAGAAAGGTAAAAAAGCGAGAAGCAAACGAAATATTTTTTCCTTTGGAGTGTTTCTTTAAACTTATACTTACGTTCTTTCATTTCCATCGCTTTCTACATCGCGACATTTAAAACGGATCTGTTATCGCATCAACTTATTACGTTGAGTAAATGCAAAAAAAAATATAGAAATTAAAGGAGACAGGAGAAAGTGAAATCGAGAAAGAGTATTAATCAGAAAGATAATGTCAACTTTGTATATATCGTCGTTAATACTAATTTATGTATGTGTATACTTATAGTTATATATGAACGCAATTTTCTGTACAGCTTTCGGACGCAGCACAGTGAGATCTTGTTCCCTTTCCTCGTCATACGTCCCATCTAGCTGATCATATTTTTTTTTTTTAAGATCCTTACCGCACATTATACATATATATATATATATATATATATATATATATATATATATATATATATATATATATGTTCTATCCATGTGACCAGGAGTATTACGCATCGCGGAAACGTATCGCTCTTTCTCGACGTGGCCCCGAACGGGCCCCTGGTTGACGTCACATTCCGCCAGTATTAGGTAGACCACTTCCAGACATGCAGGCACCGCCATCGCTACTTTGACTGACGCTGCTATAACTAACGCTACTTGTCTGTCCGCTTGTTCCCATTCCGGAAACGTACTGAAATCAGAATGAATGTCATTCGTCAATATACTTTCTTTTTTGTTCTTTTTGTTTTTGATTTTTTTCTGACAAATTTATCAATAATTAAATACATATTAGAGTGCACCGATCGTGATGTAAAGGAATAAATGTGTGTATACGTGTGATAGAACATTGCAGGAATTCTTTCATCGAATCGACGAACGGTCGTGCTTATCATCGTCAATAGAAAAAGAAACGTAGGAGTGAAAACAAGCTTAATCGTTATTATATTAATATGGACTTATCGAAAAGTAGATGGGGGTATAACAATTGTCAGTAATGATTTCCTGATTCGATTGATTTAATAATCGTAAAACAGAATGTTGGTTGGATTGGGTTTACGCGGTGAGCCATTAAAAATTGTTTCTCGCTTCATCGAAGACCGAATTAATGTTATGGCAAATGCCAAGCAATTCTCTCTCATCGTTTTAACGATCTACAACAGCTGTATGCCCGTTTGTTTAAATAACGAGTGTCGATTCTGTAGTGGGTGAGTGTGCTTCTCGTATTCGTGTACGCCTTTTCATGCGTATATACATAGTTTGAAACGTGCTTTCGACATTCTAGTTGAGTTTCTTTCATCTCTTTTATTTGCTGTAATAACAAATACGACGGTACGACCCGTGGTGTGAAGAGAATGAGAAAGAGAGAGAGAGAGAGAGAGAGAGAGAGAGAGAGAGAGAGAGAGAGAGAGAGAGAGAGATCGGTACATATCCAGTCTTTGTGAAAGATTTTTGGGACGATGATAAAACAATTAAAATTGAAGAAAAATATAATGCCATGTTCGTAGCGAAATAATATGAAAGAACTTTTAACTATTGCCATTTCTATTACCAAGTTATAATTGCTTTTGATTAATACATAGAAAATACGTGATATCTAATTATAAATTTATACCTATATATTTACATATATAGATAAATAATTAAGATTTTCAGCAGAAAGAGAAAATCGCATTAACGGCTTTCCAACTAAACTTTCTTAACTAAATATCCCTCCCTCACTCTTTCTATCTCTCTGTCGCTGTCTTTGAAAGACTTATATCGAGTTATCAAAGAGAGAGAAAGAGAGAGAGAGAGAGAGAGAGAGTAAGTACACAAATATATCAACGCGCAATAGTTTTGAGTTGCGCGCGACCAAGGACACGCACGCGTGCGCGTTAGGATCGTTTGTTTTATTACACCTCCTACAAGGCAGAGACGATCGATCGACCCATGCTACTGGTTAACCACTTTCGGTCCTCGGTGTTCCCTTTAAAGGTCACCACGGATCATTGGCATGAGCTTTACACTTTATGGCTCGTACTTCGTATGGCGCTGACTTCTTTTGCACCGATTCAAGAAAGAAAGTGAAAAAGAGCCGACTCGCAACGAAGAAAGCACGCCGGAATCGAGCTAATAGAAAAACATTTTCAATGGCATCGTAGAGAATAGAGTGCGGAGAGAAATCCTTTTTATTTAACAAATTATTATTTTTTTTTATTAATTAAATTATTTATTTTTAATAAACTTTGAAACTTCGAACATCACAGTCGGGATCATTGGTATGCGTTAGTCTTTCTCTCTCTCTCTCGCTCTCTCGCTCGTTCGCTCGCATGTTTTTTAATCCACTGAATATCATTTGATGCGATTGAATTCATCGAATTAATCTCTATTCCTTTCGTGTAGTAGTCTCGCGATACTCCGCTAATATTTTTTCCATTCGTTAATGAGCTCAACGCATATTCGAGACTCATTTTCGGTAATCCGGAGATTAAATAGAATCGGTGTACATCGTTGATGAATCATAATGCGAGATGTTTCGAGGCGGACGAATAACTTGCGAAGGAAGATAAAATAATGCTAGAACGATGAGTAGAATTAACGAATGTTTATTTAGGTAGTGTCATTTCGGTACATTCGTTCGTTCATTCGTTCTGAATTTCGTCAGGGAGAAGATAGAAACAGGAGGAAAAAAGATTATAGATAAAACTATATTAAAGAAAGGCACTTTTACAGTTAAATTTTAGCCGGAAATGCAAAAAATTTTTAAAGAAATCTCTTATTGTTTCTTTCCCTTTTTGGTAAATTCAAATCGTTCATCGGAATAAACGATATTGATGAATCAGCGAAGCTCGTGCCCAGTGAAAGGCTAAAATATCCCATTACATTCGGATCACCGACGTTCGTCGTATATATGAGCACGTATCATCTCTATTCAAAGCTACGAAATCCTGCATAATTTTGACACTCGATTCCCGGCATATTTGCCTTTATCGTCAACGTTACGAAAACATTGGAAGCATCTGGTAAAAGGGCTGCGGTTTATTTTTCCATAATATCGTACAAATATAAGAATTTTTCTTTGATTTTTAATCATTTCTCCAATCTGCTTGAAATACATAGATGTACCGTTAAATTATCACCGACGACGTCATGCAAACGATCGGTTTTATCGAACGGAAGGAACAAAATGGGATGTGCTTTCGTGCTAGTTCAGCGTGTATTCAGGAAGATTTTAGACTATCTATACAGGCTCTCGCGTACGGTGTCAGATTAATTTACACGTGCACGTTTTTTTTTTTCAAGTTCGTTTTATCGATGTGCGAGTGCAATAAAAAATGTATACAGGGTGTTTCATTTGATTCGAGCAGAAAGAAAGTTGGAAAAGTGAGAGAAGGAGAGAGAAAGAATATGCGTATACGTATACCTATACCTATATATGTATATGTACATACATCCCACGCGTGTATGCGTGTACGTGTGCATGTGCGTGTGTGGACGGTTGTTATACATTCACAAATCAACGTACCGAGGTTTTTTGTTTTCTAGGGGGTTGGCGACAAGTCTCCTCCATCGAGCGATTCGGTTAACTGGTCAAAAGGCGTGGGCGGGTCTCGTGGGTTAGGGGACAGTTTAGAAACGATTTACTTGGGTAGGATTTTCATCGGGTACGTGGAAAACGCATCGTTTAGTGATCGTAGTGCCATTAATATTATCGATTAATTAAAAGCGATCGTTCTCGAATACATTATCGAATAGATTCGCGACGATACATATATACACGTATGCTTTAGTGCGCTTTCTTCTTATTTTTATTACATAATCATCGATCTAACAGATAGGAAAACTTTAAAGACACACACACACACGTGTTAACGTTCCGACCACTTAAGCGTCCAAAAGAGCGTTTGCAACGATACATGATTTTTTCACCGATCGGTGATAAAAACCGTAACATCGAGAGAAGTGAGACACTACTATGAAATGACATTACCGCGCGCATCTTTATTCTTTCTAAATGAATTCGATTTTTCGTAAGTGCGAATACGAAAAGCGCCCGATTCCGTCTTTCGCGTTCGACGAGACGTTTCTTATTCGAATTATTATTTGAACGTTCGCGTAACGACGACTCTGTACTATTCCGCATTGGTTGGAACGGAGAGGGCTTTGATATAATGCAGGCGTAGGTACTCGAGGAATTCGACGACTTTCGACGATCGTGTCGCGTCGATATCCCGTCGTTAAATGTAGGTTTGTTCACCCGAATTCTCTCGGCTTCTTCGCATGTGGTGGAGCGAGTAAGCAGAATAGTACCTTCCGGATGAGAATCTCTGAAAAAAAGGGAAGCTACACTTGCTAGGTGTTTCTTCTAGGTGTTCTAGAAACTTTGTTGGATAGTTCCTTCCTTTCTTCCCCAGTGATCAGGTTTTCTACGGATATCTGAGCTCGGAGTTACGTCGTCTCGATAAAACATTTAATGTTCTCTTTAAAACGTCATACTTTATTCGATAAATTTGCGAGTCCATTCCAGATGCCCTTTACGTATGTTCTTGAAAATGGTTTATAACAAATTATTTAGAATTAATTGTTCAAGTATATCGTGAGAAAATAGAGAAACATTTCCTCTTCATTTAAAATTTCCCTTTGCATATGTTCTTGACAATTCTTTATAACGATATTATTTATGAACGATTGTTAAATAATTGTTATAAATATTGCGAAAATTTAGAGAAAAATTTCTGCCCTTTAAAACGGCTTTTCTATGAGGTCTACTACATCATTCTTAGTTCCAGAGTTATTCCCATTTAAATATTAAATGTTTTCGTTGATTCATTAACTTATATTATTTCATTCACAAGGTACCGACATACATAAATTCCGGGAATTTACGCACTTACGGCGACGCGACGTGTAGTATTTTTACTATTACTACGAACATATGATTAAGAATTATGAATGGGAATATTTCGACGACGATATCTTCGGAACGAAAAGTCGTAGAGACACGAAATAAATATCATTTTCACTGGGAAACTGTCCTCTTTTTATCTAATCTACTTTAATAACACATCTATCTACTTCAATACTATCGGTATAATAGAAACAATTTCGTCGATATTTCGTAAATGTACGGTGTTTAAGTATCCACGTATTCTATCAAGTTTTTAAATCGATTTTCTTGGAACGATTTTTTTCATAGCTATTATATATTTAATCGTAGTAATGTTTATTGAAATTATAACAGTTATACAGTTACAAACAGCCAAAAGTAGACTGTTAGAGGAATGATTACAAAATCTAATCCCATCTTTTTGAATTTATAATGACGAAATCCATCGGATTGGAATAGCCGACAAGAACGACAACCCGCTTTACTTCGACAAAAGCTTCTACGAGGCTGAGGTAGACGAGAATGAGGACATTCAATGTACACTACTTGCTGTCACTATTAACTATACAATACGATTACGAAGCTTTTCGGATTTTTTCGAAATCCTTCTCGTTGATGGTTTACGATTCGAGAGTTTCTTTTCGTTTAATCTGTATTCTTTGACAAGAGCTTTTTAACAATTTGATATAAAAAATATGAAAAAGTTGGAAAGTATAGGTACGATTCGCGGAAAAAAAAGGAAAAAAACCGATCGAAACGAGAAATTCTATTTTTCAGAGGATCTCGCGTAAGCCTCTTTTTAATTCGCTTCGCATCTTCGCGTATTCAATAGGAGATTATGGATGAGCGGCAACGTGGACGGTGCTCTTTTGCCGTAAATATCAACTTCACCTGTTGATGTAAATTAATTAAGCTAACATAAGAAGAACACGATAAATAACTCGAGTGAACAACTCGAATAACTTTGAAAGCGAACTGACGAACTCGTGAGCAGAGCTCGATGATATTCTCTGAATGAGAAAACTTTCATCCAACTATCGATTTCGTCTACCTGTATAATTTGCCATTTACAAGCGGAAAACATTCGACGATAAATAGGTACTCGTTTTAGTTTTATCGTTGCAATTATTGACAAACAAAAAAAAAGCGAATCGTAGGAATCAGTTTTCAAATGCTGGAAAGAAGAAAAATAATATAAGAGAAAACTTGTATTTGAATATTTTTTATAGAGATCTTCAACTCACCTGACTAGGTTTGCACCGAAACGCTGGCTGATATCTCCTCCTCATTCGTCTTGGACAACATACGCACAATATCCTTACGAAAGCTCTGAAACAAAACAAAAAAATCATGTTTCTCGATCGCAAGAAATTGGAAAATTATGAGCGTCTGTGAACGGTTTTTATTGTATTTAATATATCGTCTGTAAGAAACGATTGTACGAACGTTGATCGGATAACTTTGAAGAAAATGAAATGTTTCTTGTTTTTCTGAGTCGTCGCGATCGGGTCGATCAGAGTTAGCTTTATTTTATCTCCGAATGTAAGCAAACCCGATGGTCGTTCTACTTTCGCAGAGACGCGTTGCGCTATGCACGAATCCGTCAGCACTTCGCTGCATGCTATTTTAATGCTAAGATCGCATGACCGAAGCGCATACTTTTTTTTTCAAGTGCCACGCTCGTTTGTGCGATATTTACATAGAGACAATTACGGTTAGTGTAAAAGTGACACGCGATAGATATCACTTATTTTATCGTTTTAATAGACATCAACGACTCTCTCTCTCTCTCTCTCTCTCTCTTATCCTATTTGTTTATTTATTTTCAAAAAGCCTGATTGCGAGTCGAATTCGTCGTAAGAAAAGGAAGAAAGACAAAAATCTGTTTCCTTTCTCGACGAAATTTGATGCAAATGTTGCATCGTTAAATAAGACAAAGCTGTTCCGCGTAACGATCTAAACGAAAGATTCAATTTTACGATATACCTATGCAATTACGATTACAATTCTTGGTACATTCGAGTCGCGTGATCTTCCTCGCACGTTCGAGTATGGCTGTTAAAATAATATTTAGTTAGTTAGGAAATGAGCGTGACATCACGTGTATTATTACGTGCAGTTTCGATTAGAACTTTGGATATATTCTGCATTTTGAGGAAAAAAAAAAACAAAGAAAGAAAAAGAACGGAAATTCAGTCTCGCTGTAGTTCGCTATTTAGTACGACGATGCCTCCGATCGCGATCATAGGAATGCTGCTTCAAATAGTTTCCTCCATTATGGTGCCAGAGTTTTGGTATGAGTTACAGGAGTTGGAGAAGTCGCAAGGAATACAGGAAGGTGATCGTTCCTTAATCATCGTTGATACGATGCAACGATATAATAAGAAGAGTCATTTAAATTCACATTGGACACCCTGCGTGAAGAGTTTCCTACGAGATTATCATTCGAAATCTTCGATGACCGTTCTCATGGCAAACTCTTCCGAAGATAGATTAGCCGATATAGATTTGCTCGTATATATTTTTCAAGCCAACATCGTGACGTATGCGTTGAACGGTGCCGAAGTTCTTAATGGGAACGAAAAGATATCATCCGTAATTATCGTCATCGAAGATCTGGAAGATCTAAAAAGAAGAAACTGTACCCAGTATCTCAAGTTGTGCACCTACGAGTCATGCGAATTTATTGTAACAATAGCATCGAGAATTTTCGAGGACGAAGATAACTTTCTCCGAGAAGCCAATAACATTCAACAGTGGATGTGGGTGGAACGAATCAGTAAAATCATCATTTTGGGAAATATTCGAGATACCGTTTTATTAGCAGGTACTCGATCCTTTGAGCCCGACGAATTGTGTACTCCATCCGCACCGATTCTTTTAAGCAAATGTCGGGAAAACATTTGGAAAAGCGAAATAGACAAAAGTGAGATCGAAGACATTCCGTTGAACGGTTGTAAACTCGTTGTTGGTTACCACGATTATCCGCCTTACTCTTATGCGAATAACGAGACGGCCGATGAGAATATATTAGGATTGGAAGGATACATGATCGAGGAGATATTGTCCAGTATGAACGGCCGATCGATGAGAGAATTGATAACATTGACGGGCAACGATAGCATTGACAATAACTTTAAGATGATAACGTATCAAGATGGTCTGAAAATCGACTTGCTGATAGGTGGTCGTCTATGGAATCCTGATAAAGATACAGACTTTACGATCGCTTACGATATGGTGCCACTGGTTTGGATATCGCCAACTAAATCTAACGTATCGCTACGTGGTTTGGTCGCGCCCTTTGGGAAAACCGTATGGTTAGCCATCTTAGGGGTTCTCTTATTAGGAATCATCGTGAAATTATTCTTGATAAAAAACATATCTTTCCTAGACGTTTTGGCCTTGGTCCTTGGTATTTCGGTGTTTCGTCAACCTCGAGAAACCTCGAGTCGTCTACTGTTCCTATCTTGGGCCCTCTTTAGCTTCTTCATAATTCAATACTATCTCGCGTCGTTGTCGGAACAACTCATTAATGCGTCGAATCTTCAAATAGAGACAATGACGGAATTGCTGTCGTCTGGATTGGAATTGGGTGGAACCTCGAGATACGCGGATTTGTTCGATGAAGGAGACGAAGATGAAGAAGACGATTACGAAGAACAAGTTCTTATTCGAAATATTCGTGAAAGGTTTCACATATTTTCCTACGATGATTATGTCAACCAACTTTCGGATCTTTTCAAAGGGAAAAATACAAGTATAGCACTCGTCGTTAAGCTAAATGTTTCCGATCATCAATTATTGAATTTACCGAAATCTCACGTCAGCGTATTGAAAGAGAATATGGGAACTCATCCGTTAGCCATCGCTACCTGGAAAGGATTTCCATTCTTGAAAAGGATTAATATAAAAATGCAAGAGCTAATAGAGAATGGCATTATAAAATATTGGGCTCGGTTAATCACAATGAATGGGAGTTATTTTCATTCGGACGACGAGACGGAATCCGATAACGTTATCGATCTCGAAAGCGTAACTCCTAGTTTTTTATTATTACTTATCGGTTATCTTGCTGGATTTTGCGTTTTTATTATCGAGCTAATAGCTTTTCCAAGCAAATTTCTCGAATAAAGTGAAACGCGTATTCGTAATACGCTTTGAATATATTATTATATATGGAGATTATTTTTTGTGTTACTCGTGTTATAAGCAATGCTTCGATATTAAAATATTTTATTGTTAGTATAACATAGGTATAAATCTAACTTTTCGTAGATATAATTTTAAATGGCTTTGTAATAACTTTAGCAATTATTATAGTTAGTTATTTATTATTTTTTCTTTTTTTTTTTCTTTTTTTTTTTATATTTTCATTCGAAACTAAAGACTAAAAAGTACGACAACGAACGAAATAATAGACGTTACTCAGAAAAGCGATCGATTTCGAAATTGTTAACCTGAAAACATTTTGAAAAGATTTTCTCGAAGGAATATCGAAAGAAGAGAAGGACTTTTCTCTTGGATCATTGCGAGTGTAATATTACTTGGGTTATAATAAAGTCATCTAGGTTTTTTAAATAAAGTGATCGCGAAAGCAGGATGCCTTTTTCAAGAGTTTATTAGAAAACTTTCGTGTAATTCCATTAAAACTCTTCTTTGAAAAGAAAGATAGAGAGAATTATTATTACGTATAGTTAAGATTCGCATACTTTTTTGCCGTGGATCGTCGAATGAATAGGCAATGCCTATTATCGTCTACTAATTATTCATTAAAAGTGTATTAAATATACATTATTATGTATGCCATTTACATTTCATAATCCTTTTGTGCTTTCAATTTTTTTTCTATCGAAAGTGTCGTATAATCTCTAAAAATGTTTAAATCGTAATATTTGTACGTATCACACTTTTACTTTTACCAAATCTGATTGACATCAAAATTTCCTTTAGTTTTAGTTTGTTCTTTCTTTCTTTTTTTATTTATTTACTTTTTCTTTTTGCAATGATCTTTCGCTCAAGGAAGTACCATATATACGTATGTATGCACTTATCATATATATATATATATATATATATATATATACGGTACACATTTTACTATAACATGAAAATAGTCGTGTCCATTGTTGATTCCGTCTTGATCACGTCTCACCATTATCACGTACAATATCGTCGAAATTAACGGCATCCTGCTTCTACCTTGGGAAAGCCGTGAGATTAATTAACGATCCTGCCATCATCAGTCACTGTCTTAATTCTTGATCGCATAACGAGTACGTGGATGGACTTGGACGAGATGCTATTTAGGGATTACGTGGATATACATACCTAGCCATTAGGTAGCCATTATAGATGAATTTTCTTATCGTTTGATCTATCGATTTTATCGAACCTCGAAACCGAGAGAAAAAGGGATCGTGCACTTCGAGCGGGATATTGTTTTAATAATATCTACGAAATAATATATTTAAAGCAAATTTGATCGTTTTGTTTCTCTAGAATACAAGATATTTCGATGGGGATATTTCAATTAAATTTCAAATTTTCTATTTCCTATAAAATTACGTTATTCATAAACGTCGACGAAAGAAAATATTTGTAATTTTTCCTTTAATCGTTACAAAATCGGGTAATCCAAGAGTCAAAGTTTACTTGAAATCGCGACGACGTTCTCTTTCTACCTCTCTCCCTCCATAGCGGAATCATTCGAATAAAGATAGAAAAGTTAAGAAGGATATCCTAGGTAATACAATATATCCTGCGGTTAAATGCAATAAGAAAAAGAAATAGAAATAAGACGTCGACGTGGATAAGGTTAATACTATAACGAACTAACGAGTTTTATTAAGGTTAACGAAGTTACAAGAGCTTGGAAAAGCGCAACACCGTATGCATACATACCCAGACTGTGCTTCGAAGAGAACGAGAGTTTCTGAAGGTACGGGGTCAGGGAGACAGGGAGGGTGCTCGGTAGAGGAGGGGGTTGGAAGCACTGAGACGAAGTGGAGAGCAAAGCGTTATTGCAATAAGCAATACGCAAATTATTCGACTGTTCTCTTGTGGATACTTATCCAACTTGTAAAAATAATCATAAATAATATTGAAAGAAGTCATTAAAAGCGGAGAACCTAAATGAATTCTGTTAGCCTGCTAGCTGTCAGTAACGGTAATGGTTACGTTCTCGAATACCTTATTTTTTAATTGCACGCATTCGTTGCACTCGACCATAATATTGTATATTATGCGTATACGTTTACTTAAGTCATGAAAAAACATGTGCATATTTTTCTTACGTCGATGGCTCGTTTGAAAAGCGCTCGAATTATTTCTTCGTCGATCTTTATAATTTCCTCGGTTTAGATCGCGTAGCCTTGTTAACGAGTAATGTACGATTTGTTAAGTCGTTCGAATATAGAAAATGACCTTCTCTCATAAGTTTTGAACGATGGAACAAAATGTTGCTCTTTACGTATGCCAGCTAATCGAACAATGTTGTATATCCAAGTATATGGAGAAAGATCTCCATCCGTCGTTATTTATAATGATAACGTTTGTCTTAACCGTTACAATCGTCATATATGAAATCCGTTATGGATAACGTTGCGATTGGCAAAAAACGAGGTCGATGGTGATAGCTTCTTCTCGATTACTTTGCCCTGCGATAGAATAATATTTCCGAATAGTAAGAGTCGATAACCGAGGAGGAAGAAGAGGAAGCGTATCGAGTGAAATAACAGGAACCGTTAGGACGAGGGGTGATATCCCTTATCCGTTTTCTCGTTCAAACGCGTTTTGTGACGTCTCGTTCGAAGAAACAAAATTATATCCGCGATCTTAAATTAAGCTCGAATTTCCTTAAAATTGTATTATTTTATAGCTTACTATTTTATAGGTTTACTACGGAAAAAAACGTTACCAACGCATACAAATACAGAAAGGTGCAAATCAAGCAGCATGGAGAGAGAATTTATACCATAATAAATTAATGGCTGCAGATGTACGTAGATATATAGTATTACATACACGTAGGTAGATAGGTAGGTATACCGACGTATGCGTACCTCGCTAAACGAGCTATCCTATCTTGTTCAGAGTTTACGTTCTAATGAGAGGGAAACGTGCATCGAACGCATTAACCAGAGGGGCAATCGTCGAAGCGCGTCGAAATTTGCGACATACCGAACGGTAAATCAATGCCGATGAGAGCCCTTCTACTCCACGAATTTCTCTTAGCAAACTTAAAATCGTAGGAATGTCCCTAGGCATTTCAAATTGAAGCGAATGAGAAACACTTGTTTCAATTCTTTCAAGTATTTTCCCATGTATTTTCTCCGTTAAAGGTCTAATATAACATTGTTTCAAGTTATATTTCGAACGATTTGCAATTTCAAAGCACGCTCGTACTTATCCATACGACCTTGTTTGTTCGTATAGCTTTATTTTTCTTTTTTAAGTCGCGTATAGAGAAATTATGAAATTCATCCAAAGCAAGAAAATGTAATTGAATTAAAATATAAAGGATTTCGATTAATTAAATTAAATTCTCTGAATGAAATTACGTTAACTA
Organism: Dolichovespula sylvestris; assembly: GCA_918808275.2. NCBI lineage: Eukaryota > Metazoa > Arthropoda > Insecta > Hymenoptera > Vespidae > Dolichovespula > Dolichovespula sylvestris. The sequence continues at coordinate 5,037,112 of OU964982.1, read as the reverse complement.
CAATTTATTGGATGTATTTTTATTTATATTTGTTGTAAAATACACATACACATACAATTTATAGAGGTAGAATCGAAATGAAATAAATACAAATAAATCAAAAAAAGAGGAGTAAAAGAAGCATCATATAATTTCGCAGAGGTAAGCTTCGAAATGTTATCGTCTCTAGTATTACATAATCTATAGAAAATTATGTATATATATTTTTTATATATTTCACGTGCGATCTAATTCTAAATTGGAGGAAAAAAAGTTGGATAATGTCGCAAAATAACTCGATGAAAAATTTCAAGAGCTAAATATCAATGTGGTCATACTTCCGTTCGAGCAAGGCCGTCGTGTGTATTTACATTGTGACGTAAAGGCTACATCGTAATTCAGCATCATTGTGTGTCGTTACAACAGGGTATGTTCATCGACAACATTATTCTTTAACGTTGTTGCAGGAGATCGATAGAGATTGAGAAAGGGTGGCTTTTATTTTCAACCTTGGTATCGAGGCATACCCGCTCTCCCTCTCTCCTTTAAGCTCGTTTCGTTCCAGAATGTCATCGATCCTTACTACCACGAAAGCGTTTGCTTGATAAAGCTCTTTTGTCGAAAGAGAGAGGGAGAGAGAGAGAGAGAGGGCATGCCATGCCGGAGGGAATTTTCGAGAAAGCTTTCACAAAGCGGCAAAATCGAAGACACGATCGCTGCGACTCTTTATTAATTAAAGACCACGTGATACAGGATAATGAAATAAGTCGAAAACAAGAGTGTTTCGTTGACATACGGTTTTGTGAAAACTTTCGTAAAAGAAAATTTGTAGGTAGAAAGATAAAAATTCAGAAATTCCATTTCTAAACTATCCAAAATAGTCTAATATCCATTATTTCGTAGCCTTCTTACGTCAACATGGCATTCTATAAACTATGCATTTATAAAGCAAACATTTTCTATATAGTTCGTTACCCGATCGAAATAGGATTAATCTCGACTTAAGAGTATGCTTTCTTGATCGAGCTCGCTCTATCCACGCGATTAATTCAAGCAAAGGCAGAGCTAATCGGATGTGAGAAGCTCGCCGACAAAATTATTCTAAATCGAATTAGTTATCGTTCGGGTACGTTACATTCTCGTTTTACTCGCTTCTTGATCTATCGAATCTTTTCATTCTTGCTTCCGATCGTAATTATTTTTATTCCTTTCGCTTTCTTTATTCGTTATTCAACTTTGAAAGCTTAGAAATAATCGTCGGCTGTTCGATCGAAAGAGAGAGAGAGAGAGAGAGAGAGAGAAAGAGAGAGAGAGAGAGAGAGAGAGAGAGAGAACGAGAGAACGAGAGAACGAGAATTCGAAGATGAAAATGCGTGAGAATAAGAGTTCAATATTCCTCGTGAATAGACTTCTTCTTTAATCAAAAATAACGTAAACGAAAAAGCGTCGAGTAAGAGAGGGTAAGGAAAGCACAAAAGTCGGCGTAGTTTCGAGGGACGGCGAATAAATGGCTGGGAAGGAAAAGAGAATGGTAGGGACTGTGTCGTTCGATTTATGGTTTTGGCCTACGATGTCAGGATACGATGTTTCTAAAAATATCGACGACTATGACAAGGAGCTAGATGTAAGTAGTAAGTAAGTAAGAGAAAAAGGAAAGAAGGTAAAAGAATAAAAGAAAAAAGGAAAATTGTGGGAGGAAGGGGAGAGAGAAAGAGGGAGAGGGAAATGGGAGCCGAGCAAATAGGAAGAAGTAAGCGAGAGTCGGCCTCGGTAGGGTTCTATAAGGTATAACGCCGGAATCCTCAGACGTTTCGGCGCCCAATGCCGACGTCTCGTCGATGACGTCGACTCTACTAAGACCTCGGCGACTATTGACTGCGTCATTCCTGCGTCGGCACTCCTACTCCCTTCCTTTCAAAGCTTCTTGCCATATCTCTCCTCCCCCCCCTCTCTCTCTCTTTCTCTATTTCATTCTTCTTCTTTAAGAAATAACCTCGAATTTACCGAAAAAAAAGTTTTCATGCGTTCATACTCCGTTTCTTTTGAATTTCGATTCGATAGTTCGCGATCTTATCTGCACCGCGAAAGAAAACTGTTTATTGGTCTACGCAATAATATGACTGCAAAAGACTTCCTTATACGGTTCCTAAACCGCTTTTTTCGTTTCGTTTCATCCGAGTAAAGTTACGAATTCACATTTTTATGTCCTAGGATTAAAGTGGCGCTTCCGAGCGAAATGAAAATGGCCTCATCATGTCTGATTGCATGGATAATATACTTTCAAGTATCTCTATTCTAGGTGCAATTAAATTTCGTACCTGTACTCTTTTTTCAGGAAACTTTTAAGTGCGAACGATATTCCTTTCGTTTCATCAAGTTTCTCTAATCTCCAGGTTCTTCTACGTCTGCATTTGAAATCTACAATTGGTTTTATTAAACAACGATCAAAATTCGTCTAAATTTATGCTATGATTCTTATCGATTTTCGAAAGAAGAGTTAAAGTTTTTCTAACGTGGAAAGAATGATGGTTTTAAGTCAAGTGAAATTGAGAAGATCTTCATCGACACTTTAATGCGTATGTATCTACATGCAAATCGCATAATCCACTTGAAATAGAATGGAGAAGAAGAAGATCAACGTTAACGCGGTACCGACGATTTACGACTACCCGTTAGGTCGAAGGAAGCTCTAATAGACTTACTACCCCCCATCGACCGTGGAACAACTCTCATTCGATTCGCCGTCGGATATCCTGAAATAGAATTTTGGAAAATATAAATGGTACGATCCTAATGACGAGAGGTTCTACGATGGAATCTGCGTACTGCCAAGTTGCTGCCCGAAATCGGAATTTACGATTCCTTTCGCTATCAATGAAGCCTTCATATTTTCTTTTCGTTTCTGTTGTATACCGAAGGTTATTACTTTCCCCCTCTTAGATGAAATTTCCCTCGAACGTGAATATTTCTCTCTTTCTCTTTATACTTTCCTTTCGTACTCATTGTTTCGTCCTTTTTTTTTTTTTTTTTTTTTTTTTTTATCAAAATTTCACGTTCGTCAGAGCATCCCTGCAATGAATATTAGGTAGGATCGAAAAGTCACTAGATTTATTTAATCGTCTAACAATCGAAATGTAACGATCGATAAGGAACTTTAATTTTTACATAAATCGATGGCTAATATATCGCTTTAACTCGACATGATAAATTTGACATTATCACGATTTAAAGCCGATCGACCGTCGTAATATTTAGTCGTTTCAAGATTTTCTCGAGATCGTATTTACGGTTACCAAGGATACACGTTGTAGCTTTTTATCTGGTATCTACGTACGGTAAAGGAAGCCCGTTTTCTCGTCTACCGTCTTCCCCGATAAAAAGACTCCTTCCGAGACATCCAGTCTAGAGCCCAGTACGGCTCCAGACTCTAGTTCTACGGTCCAGACACGAAATATAGCTTGTTATCTTGAAAATTACGCTTCCTTTCGGCTCGCCATCTTCCACTTCGATCGGGAAAATCCTGTCTTGAGATTTTTATCCCCGGTGTTGATTTTCTTTTTTCTTTTCTTTTTTTTTTTTTCTTTTTTTTTCTCTTTCGATATATCCCGTTCGCCGCTCTCTTTTCTATATTATTTCTTTCCCCTTCTTCCTCTTCCTTTTTCCTTCCCACTCTTTTCATTTTATATGGCATAAAGACTATAGCAAGAAGCATGTAATCGAATCTGCCCTTGGAATCGTTCAAGTTTTCTCACTGTTCATCCTTCGAAAACGTAGTTAAGAAGATTTAATGACTATTCGAGCGTGGCTGATGTATTCGAAGTCGATCGAACGATACAAAGAGTTGAGTTTTCTTGAAGAAGATCGAGGGAACGGCCTATGACGATGAAACCAGGCGAGGAGAGGTTGGTGAGATGGGTTTCTGTCCAAAGAGGAAGCACTTATATTCTTCCTTGGGAATACGTAGGGACGATTCGTACAAACTTTTAATTGGATCACGCTCGAAGACGCTTTGTAATTTTCAAAGAAATCTTTCCGTTGAGCGCTCGATCAAATCTCTTCCTCGATATCTATATATTTCTTTTCGCATTACAAGCTCTTGACAAAAACAAAATATTTAAAATGATCGAGCTCGATGGAAGACAGACAACCTATATATTTTTATAATGGATAGTATTAATTAAAATAAAATTTATTTCGACGAGAAAGTAAATCAGCATCCAGTGAATTTTTCACAGTAGAAAAAATGTGGGAAAATTCAAAAAAATGCGACGCTTTGATGGTCAACTCGGTGAGCCTTTAATTAGCCGCGTTAGATACGTATATCTAACGATCTACGCGCCTACGTTCTCTCTCGTAGCGGCAATTAAGTATATCGAGGCGTGTCGGAGTAACGTTATCCTTGCGATCACCTTTGAGAGAGTTAGAACGACAAGGATTTATCGTCTTTGTGGCTTCTCTTCTTACTTCTCGTATCACGAGCGAGGTTTGCAACTTTTCTTTTCCTTCCTCCTCCACCTTCTCCTCCTCTTCCTGCTGCTTCTTCTTCTTCTTCTCATCTTCTTAGCTTCCTAGAGTTTGCTCCCAAGCGAGATTTGCTCGATTACAACTTCGATCTTCAACTTTCCTGAAGGGTCCTTCAAGAGTCGATCCTTGGAGCGTCTCCTTTTCGATAAGGCTATCGAAAGAAGCAAATCTTTTTCCTTTTGATTTTTTATTTACTTTCCTTTTCAAATGCCCGATAAGAAGAACAACAGCAGATCTTTTTTCATTCGAGCTCGTTAATAAACTTTTAAAAGATCTTCTTTCTAACTCTCGATAGGTAGACTCGACTATCCTATAAAGTAAACGTTCGAAACTTGGAGATGGCCAATCGGGAGATGAACCGACTGATTCATATTTGAATAGATATAGGTATCGTTTCTTATCTCGAGTTCGGTAATAAAATGATTTCCCGTTGTCGGATAAAGTGGAAGAAGAATGGCAGGATAAATTTTCGTTGAATAAAAAGGGAACAAAAAAGGGTTCCATCTATGACAGAGCTACTGTGTTAATACTCAATAGCTGTGGGTTATCGAAAACAAATACTTGGTAACGGATTAAAAATATCGCTGTGATCGGTCGAACGAAGCATCGCTAAACGATTTATTGCTATCTATACACCTATTAATTTACTAACAAAAATGACCTGATGTCTCTCGTGAAAGCTTTAACGCGTAATGCCATCTAGTATAGAACGAAAAACGAAAAGAAAGAAAGAGAGAAAATGACAATTTAGCCCGTAAAAAAGTTTTTGCTCGGACGATCATACTTATCGGATCTAACGTCCTTTTGTAAAACAAGGAAAGACTTTTCAAGGAAATTCGTTTTATAGAAATATTCAAAAAATTTCATCCAAAAATTTGGTTTGCTAAACGAAAAGATGGACGATTAAATCTTTATTAATAACTGTTTACCGTGAGAGACCACTCAGTTTTCGACCTCGAGGAGCGAGAGGTATCCCTCTCTTTCTCACTCTTCTCACTTTCTGCACATCATCGAACGACCCTGGGTATATCGATTTTGCATTTACCCCCGAGTAAATATCCGTGAAGCGTGATGGTTACACGTGGGACTGCAACACAGTGACTCTCTCTCTCTCTCTCTCTCTCTCTCTCTCTCTCTCTCCCTTCATTCTCTTATACGTATTACTAGTAAACGATCGTTGTTGCATCTCTCTCTCTCTCTCTCTCTCTCTCTCTCTCTCTCTCTCTCTCTCTCTCTCTCTCTCTCACACACACACACACTCCTGAGTCTTACATCTTTCTTTTTCTTGTAACTTCAACATTATGATCGGTGGACGAAAGCATTAGTTATACGAGCAATCCGATCGAAAAATTTCATCGATCGTATCTGATCCTTTAAAATGTTGCTAACATGGATTCACAAAATAAGATATAATCTATAAATTATTAGACGTCCTTTATATTGAGAAATAAAAGAAGGTAAAAGATTTATGGGATACGCATTTGGAAACTCTCTCCTATATATAAAAAAAGAAAACATATCGTTGCTCTTTCGCATCTCAAGTTCGCCGACCTATCCCACACCCTTATCTCGTGCAGTAGGAATATTTTCTCGGGGCGATGTTCAACATTTTCTTCTGAAGTACGTGAGATCGCAAAAGCATACGTTATGAACGTGTTGAATGTCTCGCACAGCTTGCTTCCAAAGTACTTTGCGTGACACGCGTTCCTTCCCACGTACATATGTACACGTACCCGTACATACATACCCATGCATTACGTGTATTTACGTACGTGCTTATGAACGTAAGACCAGAGAGAGAGAGAGAGAGAGAGAGAGAAACAGATCAACCTTCATAAGTGCATAATAGAAAGGAATGATAAATTATAACATTGATTATAATAATAACTATAATAATGTAGGAAAAATGCTTATAATACTTTTTTTTTAATTCGTATGAGAATACCGATTATCTTATCGAAGCGATAGGGGATTAGCAAATTTGATCCCAGACGCAATGACGGAATGCCAGTAGGTGTAGGTACGGTAGTACGACTCATTAGATTATTGATTCGAGACGTGTCCTTACGCGTTAATGTAAGCAGAAGATATTGGGTATTAGTGGATCTTAAAAAACAAGATAATGTTCCTAGACGGCAAGTTTAAATACACATATGTAAATGCTCAATATTTTATGTTCTTCATAGTTTTGCTTTGTGTTAAATAGAACAATAGGATTGAAGAAAAAGACACCAAAAATATAAAAAACATAGCATTTTTTAAGAGAGAAGAAAGAAGACAGCTCGGATAGAATGCTATTGATGATTGACACTATCTTAAACCTAACAAACATAAGTCTTTTATTTTAAGTATTAATGTAAAATTATAAATAGTCGTTGACGAACGACATCATTGCATGTTATACTAGTCTACTGGTAAGGAAGTAAGATTTTTTGTAAAAAAATTCGATTCGCGAGGGTTCGTATGCAAAATACATTGAAATCCACTTTGGTGTTGCACTTGCATAACGATGCATTATGTATGAGAAATTATGGAAGCTAAGCAAAAAATAGGTATGTACCTACTATATATATAACGAATATATATATATATATATATATATATATATATATATATATATATATATATCGTGAACCTCGCCAAGACGAAGTGTTACGTTTCGGTCTCTTCTTTTTTTCGTTCTCTTCGGCATATCTATCAAGGACGCCGTTTTTCCTTGCGCATACTCACGTTTACGGAAACAGGTATTTTGTTCCTAAGTTTTAAAAGTAGAAAATTTCATGTCGGACGGACGGAGACACATGAAACTATAACATCTATAACTTTGATCTTACATACTTGTCAAAGGACGCATTAACATCGTAACGAGTTAAACATTTCACTAGTTAGAACGGATCGATATATAACAAATTACAGAAATATTTGAAATATTTTTTTCGAAATAGAATAATTTCGAGTTTGGATTAAAGAAAGTGTATTGAAAGATTTTATCGACGAAAGTTCTGTATCGTTAAAAATAATTATTACAACAATTGCAAAAAGTTACGAAATTGTCAAGAAATGTGGAAATTTGAATAAATTTCTATACCTCAACTAACTAGATTGCTAATCTAATACGAAGGAAAAAGTTCCATTAGAATAATCTGTGAGCTAACTCGAATATTTCTTTCGATCTATAAATGTCACGCTAATCTTTTCGATCTTTCTCTTATCAATGTCACACGTTACCGTGACCGTATACAAGCTTATCTATTAATTTTCATCGTTTTACGAGAGCGTAGCCAACATGGAAATGTTTCAAAGGCAGACCATCGACTTTGTCGATCTGGAACTATAATCGCCAGTATCTTTGAAGAAAGAAACAAATTGGAGAGACGAGTATTTGTGCGTATAATATGTATCTCAATTTGCAACGCTGGGGATAATTAAGAACCATTAAAAAATGAACTCTAGAGATTCTTTCTTCGCGTTGGTAATCATCATCCTCGTGATCGCTAACGATAATAATAGCATGAAATTTTGATGCATTCAACGCGATCGCGACGAGATTCGATTAAAATAATGGAAGAGACGAGGCGGAGAGAGAATCAAGAAAGCACGACGCAATGCCGATAAATTTCATAATATTTCTAGCTATTCAATTGATTTCATCGAACGCGATACTGTTTTCCCTCGTTTTACCTCGATGAAAATACATCTTTATGAATCCATTAGCAACATGACAACATTCTTTCCTACTTTTATCTATTCATACGTTTCTTCGTTCCATTTGCGTGAGCATGATTTCGAAACTGTGACGCTAAAAGGGTATTGTCGTTCCATCGAGAATGATAAATAATATATATCAAAGCATAATAAAATACGCTTTGTGTGTGTGCGTGCGTGCGCGCGCGCGTGTATCCAGATATTCGTTAAAATTATTGCTTTCCACTATTCATCGAAATAGAACTGTTGATTTTGTTTTTAAATTCATTGTTACGTCGACGTGACAAACATTGGATAAGCATTGATAAGCCTCATTTTATGCGGACACATTCTGAAATTCGGCAATAAACGCGATTATCGTGGTAACACGAAGCGCGAACAATGAGCAATACCGATTTTCGGACTTGGAAATTAACGATGCTTTCTTCCGACCGATCGATAGGAAACGAGAAACTATTGGTTAATTTCGGTCATTGGAAATGAACGGAAAGCTGTATCGAGGGTACGTTTCTTCGCACATAAACATAAACAAAATATACCGCACATTTCCAATCAGCGATCCGATTGAATATTTCGTTGCGTGGATATTTCTGATTTTCATATTAATTATAGATGCCTTATAATTTACATGTATAAGTAGGTAATAAAGATACGACCAATAAACGTTGCTTCGAATTAATAAGTTGAAATTAAACGAGAAATTAATAGGGATTGTAATCGTGAAAGAAAATAATTAGGTTAATTGTTTTATTCTATGGTAATATCGAGGTATTAGAACGAAATGAACCGATTCTAAGAGTCCAAAAATAACGGCATCCTATTCGTCCGCAAAGAGAAAGCAATTCCATTGGCGAATTGAAGGGGCTGAAAGGCAGGCATTCCTGTCCGAGGTAGCTATCGCCTTCTTTACATCTATGGCCTTTATGTAGCTATCGTTATTTATATCGGCTCTTCTTTCCTCATTTATCGGACTAGATTGTGAAAACTAGGACGAATGGGTTACGTCTTCTCGTTTGGTAGAGTTTAATATAATCAATTTAATGAATTCGTTTCGATTCGATTCGATTCTAAAGAAATGCTAATTCCAGATAAATTTGGAGAATTTTTATAATTCTTTCTACCGTCATCCATATAATTATTTATTATTTAATATATTATACTAAATAACCATATGTATATATAATATACTTTCTTGAAGCAAAGTCTTCGAGTAAATCCATGAAATATTGCAAACGATCGGACGAAGAGGATGACGTTGGAAAATATAAAGCAACGTACACGTGTGGTCGGTCCTATCATGCGTACAGAACCTTTCCCTTTATACGCGTGTGTTCGTCGCTAGAACGGACGATAGGTACTCTTCGTAAACGCCTATCGCTCGATAAGCGGTGCAACATCGTTTACTATCGTAGCGTTCTTGTAAGCATTACCAACGAAATCCCTTTAACGGATTGCCTTTACTTTTCGTCAACGAGCTAATCGTCACAGGACTTAATTTCAAATGACAATCGTACGAACGACAAGGCATATATTCTATTTTTACTAAATTTCTTACAAGCCGATTTTATTCTTCATATACCATATTGATGTAGTATATTAATTTTTCCATACTTGATAAAAATGGCATAGAAAGAGAGAACTCTCTCTCTCTCTCTCTCTCTCTCTCTCGTCTCTTTTTAATATAAGTATATTGTATTGAATGTTAAAATTGACCTGAGATAAGCTTGGGACGTGCTCCGTAAGCATATTCCCAAATTAATTGTACTTGTAAATTCGTTTTATCTTTATTCGAATTTTTCATTATTCATTAACGAGATGGCTCGCGAAAGGACTCGACTCGATCGCGATTATAATTGGAATTTTCACTTAATCATCGATCAAATTTAGTTAATCGCATAAATTCCGGACGATTACCCGATTATTATTATTTTTTTCTTTTTTTTTTTCGTTTCGGTTCGAATTAACGATTCGACGAAGTACAGCCAAGCGACTGACCGAGTTTTAAAATGCCGTCTATACACTAGCACGTTTTAATTTCGTTCAGCGGTAGACTCGCGAACGACAAGGACAACTAAGGAAGGAAGGTACTTTGAGGGAGTTTTAATTAGAAATTTATTCGTGTTGCCGCATTTAAAGTCGAACAACACTGCACTCGTTTTCCGATGTTTATCACAGCTTTCTATTTCTTTTGGTCTCTCCAGTTAGCTAAAGCTTTCCTTGTCGAGTACCAAGACAAATCAAATTAGGAGAACTCGGAGGAGATGGCGATATTTACGCAACGATTAAACGTTTCCTCGGAGTTTCGACGTATTTTGTGCCGCAGAAATTGAATGCCGGAAGGAGAACAAAATATCTTACATCTTTGAAAATACAAATTGTCATCTTTATTAGGAATTTTTCAAACTATTTTTTTCTTGTATTCAATTTATGTATTTTCTTGTCACTATTATTTGTACAAAGTACTTTATATATATATATATATATATATATATATATATATATATATATTTATGTTTTGGACAAGAAAAAAATTGTAAATAGGTATTCCGTACCTATTAAAATCTCATGACATTTCAAATCTCCAATTTAATATAAGTTTGTTTCAAAACGCAAGCGAGTGAAAAGTACTAGTGTTTTTTATATAGATATCAATACGAATTTTTAACGGAGTTTGATACTTTGCATGGAGAGCAGTAGATCGACTGTCCGAAGTAAAATATTATAACAGCGATCGTGGTTGTTTCGAATGACGTACACGTTGGCTCGTTCCGTAGCTTCTTCAACGAGTAACCTCGGTTGAGCCTGCAACGAAATTAGTTTGAAACTATTCTCGATTCAATTTGCAGGAATATCCGATACCACCGAGTACGTTCACTTAGAATCCCTTGAGCGTTGATATCGACGCCGCTAACTCGTATGAATTACTCGGCCCAACTATAGTACCTCTACTTGTCGCCTCGCTCATCTACTCTCCCGAAGTAACGGGAAGATTAAAAAAATTGCCTCAAGATTGGAACAAGTACGGAGTACAGAGATAAAAATTGTTCATATAGTGTTAAAGGACGCGAATATTATGAATTTGAACGGTGACGGATAGTCCGCAGACGATTTATTGGACACGCACTCAACGGTGACTTGAAAATGGAGTTGGCCGAGTCGGCTAGACCATTACTCTCTTTTCAACTTGTTAACTGGCTTTACGATCAGCCAAGTCATCGAACCATCAATTTTCAAAGCTCCACGGTGCGTGTAGCCAAAGCGAAATAAAACGGCCGGTTAACTCCATCTTCGAAAGCCATCGTAGGGTAGAAACCTTCTGTGAGAAATGGATCCTTTCGCATTTTAAATGGTCGCGCTTGAATTATATCGCAACATCGACGCCATGCTTTCTTTCTCATTTCAGCGACGACCCCCTTGGGAATGAAGAGAGGGAGAGAGAGAGAGAATTTTGAAATTTTAAATAGCCTTAGAAAAATTAACGTTTTTTCAACCTATTTTAATATTTATCTATCAAGAGAATTTATAAATTACAATATGAATATATGCATTTTACATCGAATATAATCCTTTTGACCGTACCAAATTTGTTTGATAAAATATCGTCGTCGTATCGAACAAAGCAGTGTGGATGGCCACTATTGTTGGCCTCTATGCAAACATTTCCAACTTGGTCGTGTCACAATAGCCACTAAACCTGATAAACAACACCGGACCTTTATTATACTCTCATGGCAGATGTTATGGAAATGATGTTTCGACCTTATTTCCAACGGTCTCCTGAATTATTTCTATATTTTGTTACGTGTCAACGTGTACATATTCACAATGTCTTTTACTATTGAGAAACCTTTTCCTTATTCGCAGCGGCACACACAGGGCTGTTATATCGTATTTGAAAATTTCTCACAAATCTTTCCTAGCTCTTTTCTAGTTACGGCAAGAGAAAATACATTAGATAAAGTTAGACGCTTAAAGCATAAAACTCGATTATCGATTACGTGTTCTGTTAACTTCTTAAGTGTGATCCTGTTATTTTGTTTCTTTTAGAAAAAGAATAATCGATTAGCTTTCCAAGAATAGTAACCTCGAACAATGCAAAAAGATACTGGCGGCATAGAAATTTTATAAACTTTTAAACAAATATAACTCGATCTATATATATAACTCGATCTATATCGGTCATTTTTAATATCTTCGTAATAAATAAAAAAGAGTCTCATCTACAAATATATATATATATATATAAATATTTTTTTTTGTAGGATTCTTTATCGCTGCTACGAGAAAACATGTATATACTTGATACGTATCTATGTGTGTATTGGTATATATTTGAATGCAATTTTTAATAGACCTATTTCCTTTTGCTTGTTTTATTGATTATAAGTATAGTGACATGTCAGAGATAAATCTAAAGTGCAAAGGGTTAAGCTTTAGAGATTCGATGCAAATACATACACAGCGACGTATATACATGCGTATATGCTTTGAGCTACTTGCATTATATTCGCTTTGCGAGGGAAGAAAGACATCGAGATGTTTACGATGATGGATAGTATAATCTGTTGACGCGAAGTAATGTCGTTTTCGAGGTGAGTGTTAAGAATATAGCTAGGTAGATTCCCGAAAGTAACAAGTTTTCTTTAAATTTTGTTACGGTATAACATTAAAGCTTGGTTATCGCACCCGATTAGAACAGATTCTGGAGAAAGGGTATAGGGAAAGTTTGAAGAAAGAGAAAATCTGGGAAGAGTAAGGACGTGCTTTATAAAGAGTTAGGATATGATGCTCAAATTACAATGGTGTACATCTAATACATAGATAACAGGTAACACTCTTTTAAAAAAAATATTACAAAATTTGGCCAAAAATGGCTAATCCAAACTTACTGAAATTGAACAAAACACTTTTGCGATATATGCAATTGTAGGGTTTAGTCCTCTGGTCAGGCGCTGAAAGAGGTAGATCTGGTTCTTTATGTCAAAAGCATAAAGGGCTTAGTGCGGTCGTGCCTAAACATATTCTATACTTGATACGATTCTGTTCTCAAAATTGAAAGTATACATTTCATTGACTCGAATGTTTTAGATACACATGTAGGTTAGATATATATTCTAAAAATGAGTTTATACAACTCTTTTAAGCTTAGCTAAATCCTTGAAACGCGTTACCTCGAGTTGACATTAGAATCGAATGCAATATGAAAAACGTTGTTTCGTTTGCATGCCCTCTTTCGAGAAAATCGTGTTTAAAAATTCGACTTATTTTTCCTACGTTTATTCATTATTATATATGATACATGAAGAGAGAATTTTATTATATATTATATAGAATAATTTTAAATTATTATAAAAGCGTTGAGTATGTGTTATTTGGAAAGAGCGTAATGACACGCAAATATTGTAGTTTTACATAGGCTACAGTATGATAAGAGAAAATATGCAAGCTAGACTAAAATGTTATTCTCTCTTTTATGGCTCGTATATGTACCATATCAAAAGGGATCATTAAGCCATATTCGGTTGTATATAGTATACACGCGCTTTCAGTGGTTTCCTTCCTTTTGCAAACATGACGCAGAAAACTTGAATGTTTCTCAACGTGCGCATTCAAAGAGAAGCGTGAATCTCTTTACCGTCTCTTTCATATAAAGTGAATTATATGACCGTGTACGTGCTACTTGTACGGCGTAATTAGACAAAAGTTTTCGCTTTTCGTCGGTCCAACTTCTAATTTAGAAAGACATCAAATTCTCTCTTTCTCCGTCTATTTTATATTTCAAAAGCCTGTTTACTTTCGAATAATTCAAAAATATAATATCTCCAAGAATTTGTTGATATGTAGATCTAACGGTCTTTTTTGATCTTAAAAATGTGTTGCTAATTAAACTTACAGGACTTTTACAGCTTGGAAGATCGATTAGTCTATGTATTATATTTCCCACCGACATAGAAATGTAAATGTTCTTCTTCTTCTACTTCTTCTTATCTTATCTTTTTATTTTCTTCGTCGTCTTCCGCCGCTTAATCTTCTTTTTTCTTTTCCGGAAGAATTTTGCTTTAGATAAAATTTATAGAATATACACGAGCCATCTGACATATTCGCCTCACTGTATAATGTCAAGCTGTTGGTATACATCATATTATTCAATGCCAGTCATCTTATTTCATTCTCCATCATCCTAATGCTATGTGTTCCGACAGAACTTTCCCCGCAGGATTAAATAAAAAAAAACTCACCCTGGTCTGTTTATTTTTTCTCACGTAAATGCTCGAAAGAGACTTGGCTTTATAAATCGAGAGAGAGAAAGTTTGCAACTTTTTTTGCGAGAATATATCAAAAAATAAATGAGATATAATTTTAACATAAGCGCGTTGTTTTGGTTGTTTGAAAAATAGTTATGCAAGTACACACATACACGTCCTCTAAGGATAATCTAAAATGCTGTAAATAACGTGTGTGTGTGTATATATATATATGTACATAAACATATATAGACATACAAAGACACATTCTACATTTATAAGAGAATTTTTGTTAAGCTTGTAAAAAGTTACAGTGTGGCTTATCTGAAATGACTTTTTCTCCACATAATACGTGTTCCTTTCTCAATGTAAATTGAGGGGATGCGAGGGTGACAATCACCTTCTATATTCGTCTCACGTTATTTTCCCTTTCGAATATATTCAAGTAGTTTGAAATAGACGTCGATCTGATAATATTGAATTTTCTTTTGATCGGGACCGTTTTATCCTATTCCTTTTTTTCGCGACCGATACTTAAATCTCGAGACGGAAGTCTTGCAAAGTAGCGGAGTATCTAAAGTCGACAAATAAAAACTTTTCCCGTTGCTTTCACGAGCTTCTAAAAATAAAGTGCTACCTAGCAAGGTGGTCGAGGATGGAGCCCTTTCACGGGTCTCCCTCGCGAAGCATGGGTTTCGCCTTAAAATCGATTTTCTTTCTTTATCGTGGCAAATGCGTTCCTCGCTTTTCCAACTGACGTGTACTTTAAGTCAATGCAGAAGGAAAATTTACATTTTTTACAAGGTTTCGCCTTATATCTTGGAATATATCGATCGAGACCAATACGCATAAGTCAAAGTTTAATCTTTCAGAATGAAAGAGAATTTATGTGTGAGACGAGAAAAGGGAAATAATATATCTTCTTTAATTCGTTCTCTCAAAAATATTAGTCGAAGAATAATAAAAATTCTCTTTTAATCGTAGATTTATATGTCTGCAGTTGAATAGCGTCCGTTACAGTGGCCGCCTCGTCACTCTTCTTCACAGGCCATTTTTTTTTTGACTACTTTTCGTTAACAGAACCAGGATCGCTATTATTTATCGTTGGACACATCGTCATTTTTCACAAAACCGTATTAGATAGTCGACATTTCTTTTCTTTTCTTTTCTTTTCTTTTCTTTTCTTTTCTTTTCTTTTCTTCTCGTCGACAGCGAGAAAAGCTGTCGGCGTTCGATGAGACGTGATTGTTGCTCCATTTTTCCTTTCTCTCTCTCTCTCCTTCTCTCTCTCTCTCTCTCTCTCTCTCTCTCTCTCTCTCTCTCTCTCTCTCTCTCTCTCTCTTCACGACAAATAAATTAGAAAATTTTAATGATACATTGTTACTTTCTGTCTTTCAACGATTTGATTGTCGCGAATGATTAATTAATAATTAATTAAACCATTTTTTAACCGTTACGACGATAAATTTCTAATTTTTAAAATTCGTAAAAAGAAAAGTGGTATCGATTTAAGTGGCTGTAGTTCAAAGCTTGACGCTTTATTTGCTGGAAGAAAATTAATCGGCAGCTTGTACGTACAAGCACAGGCTAAAATTACAACGTTACTCTTAGAGAGTGAAGGTTTAATAGAACCCTCGAGGGACTTGCGTATCACGACACCCTCGTAATTAATAAGTATCTACATTCTAATCGCGTACACTTTATCCACTTGAAGGCATCGTCGCGTGTTACGTTATACATATAACATCAATGATATGGAACTGAAAATTAAGTTGGAATGCAAAGACGAATTTCGAAGGAACGCGTGTCGATGTTTGTCGAAAGTATGATTTTCGGCTCTTTGATAAAAATTTGAGGGAAAATTTATCAGGAAGTTTATACGATCTATGAATCTCTGGGACTCAAATAATTTTCAAATTCATTAACTCGTCTGATCTTTGAAATTGTGCACATGGAATTGCACTGAATAGTCAAGAGGATTGTTATTATTGGAGGTGTCGGAATAACGGCAGGTATCAAAGTTAGCGACAAAAGGAGTCGTAGGGATAACGCGTAAGATCGATAGAGTTTCCAAAGTCGTATCTGAATCAGTCAGGAGTAATCTCTTAAAGGATAAAATTAAGTCGTAAAACGTAACTCGCTTCAACGGGGTACCCGAACTCTATGCGAATAAGGAGAAGGAAAAATCGATTATGCGAGGGTCGCGCAGCTTTCAAAGAAATAATCTTGAAAAGGACAACGCCGGGAGCGTAATGAGATCTTGGCAAGGACGAGTTTAGAAAGAACGATGATTCAAAGAAAGGGAAGGGATTAGCCGCGAGCGTCGAACGACTTACCTCCGAAAATCCCTGCTCCAGCAAGCGTATATAACTGGGTTCATGCCGCTGTTGATCCAACCAAGCCACGTGACGGCAGCAGAAACAATCTCCTCTTGCCAGATACACCTGGCGCAGAAACCCGACCATAGATTCACCACGAAGAAGGGTAACCAGCAAACGATGAAGACTCCCATGACGATGCCAAGAGTCTTTGCGGCTTTCTTTTCCTTCGCAAATTTAGCGAGTTTGCGCGACAAGGAAAAGTTTTTACCGAGATGTTGCTTGTTGTTGATCCTCGAGGAAGGTACTCTGGTTAATCCATTATTGTGAAGAGCCGTAAGAGGTTCCTCGAGATCTTGTAGATCTTCCGGCGTGCTCGAGGCCGTACGAAAGAGATGCCTCGGGTCCACATTAGTACTTGCTCCACCAGTGGTAACGCCGCCGCCGCCGCCGCCGCCACTGCCGCCGCCACTGCCGCCGCCACCACCGCCACCGCCACCGCCACCGCCACCGCCACGATGTATCCTAAGAGTAAGCTCGAGCTCGCCGGAGGCCATAATCACTTGTTTCGTACCCAACTTGAGACTTTTCGTTTGTATCACCGCTGCTCGATAGATCCTATAATAGGTGAAGACCATAACGAAGAGCGGTAAATAAAAGCTAATCGTCGAGGAGAATATCAAGTAACCGAGGTGTTCGGTGAAGGGACACTTATCCTCGGGCACTTCCTCCGTTCTGACCGCTCTCCACCAAGCTATCGCTGGGAAAGATATCGCGCTCGAACAAATCCAAACGATCGCGATCAATATCGCCGCACGTTTTCTACTCATCCTCATTGGATAGGTAAACGGATCGGTGATGGCCCAGTAACGATCCAAACTGATCACGCAGAGGTTTAAGATCGAGGCCGTAGAGAAGAGTACGTCGAGGGAACGCCAAACGTCGCACCAGTCGGTCGTAAAGAGCCATCGATTCTCGAGAACTTCGTAAATCGCGCTGAACGGCATGACGACCAGGCCTACGAGGCAATCGGCAAAGGCCAACGACGTAACGAAATAATTGGTCGCCGTGTGAAGGTATCTTTCTCTGATGACAGCAAGGATTACCAGGCTGTTACCGAAAACTGTCGCCACGGAGAAGAGAAAGAGAACCACTGCGAGTCCAGCACGATCGCTCGTTAATTCCCAGAAATCTTCGTAGCTACGATTACCACGGCTAGCGTTGTAAAAACTTCTGTTGAGTTCACCGCTGGGCTCCCTAGCTTCTGCCTCTTCTTCCCACTCGAGCAGATAAATCTCGCTCTCGTTCATCTTTCCTTCCTCCTCGGCTTACCCCTGATTCTCCTTCAGATTCGTCAGCCTTCGTCGAGAGTCTCGGCTACGAGCGTCAGGTCGTCGGGATCGCCGTCCTTACTTTCTTCTCTCTTCTTGTCGATTTCGTCGTTCGCTTTCTCATCTTTGACGAAATATGCTTAGAATCCTTTCCGCTTCCTTTATCTTCCTTGTAAGATCGAGAGTGAATACTCGGCGATAGCCTGCCGGTTAACTTTCGGACTAAGGATCAAAGCAATCGTTATTTGCTCTACAAGAGTGTGTTTCATCGATGTCTGCTCTCTCCCTCACACACACACACACACACACACTCTCTTTCTTTCTCTCTCTCTCTCTCTCTCTCTCTCTCTCTCTCTCTCTCTCTCTCTCTCTCTCTCTCTCTCTCTCTCTCGGTCTGGAACAAGCGATAACACCGTTGTTAGTCTTGAAATCCTACAACAATCGACTACATTTAGGTCTCGACGAACTCTCCTTATATTTGATAATAACGAAAATTATATTACTCAATTTGAATATTTAAATAAATTATTCGGCCAAATTGTGATATATATGTGTACACACACACACACACACACACACACACACACACACACACACACACACACACACACACACACACACAAGCACATATTTGGGTGAAATATCAAATCAATCGGTCAAGGATAGGGACAGCTTGCCTATATTCGATAGTAGAAGGCGTTTCGACAAAGTACCAAGGGTGTAAGGGATTTCATGAAGAGAAGAGACGAAACGAGCCGATCCATTCCAAGCCGAGTCTCGAGGATCGAACACTGGGCTGACCGAACGGGCTCTCATCCGTAACCCAGGCGAATGTTTACCGGTACTTGATCAAAGCAGATTCGACCCCGAAGCTATGTATCCTCGCGCTACCTGACGATGCCGATGGTTAGGTGCTTCCCAAGCATAGAGCGTTGTCTATATTCCCTCGCAATATCTCCCACAAACCCCCTTTTCCTAAACCATCATAAATGCAACGCGTCTAGAAAACGATTTTGAGCACCACTGACAAAACTACTTCGCATTCGAAAAACAAATAGAAAACAGTAGAGAAACATTTATAGTTGTTTTTGTTAAATATATTTTTATTCATTTATTTTTTCGTTATTTTACATTTTTTTATATTCATAATAAAGTAGAAATTAATTAAAGAGAGCACTAGAGAAATAGAAAAAGAGAGAGGGGGGAAGAGAGAGAGAGAGAGAGAGAGAGAGAGAGAGAGAGAGAGAGAGAGAGAGAGAGAGAGACAGCTGTGGGTAACGAATCGGTCGACCCGCATCTTTTCAACATCTGTGAGCCATTCCCATCAATGTATTGGATTCCTTTCACAAGGTCGAAGAAGGCGTCACTCGTTAAACCAGCACAAAATGATTTGGGCTCTTCTCATAAGGTCGAGAAAAATATAGAGACCGTTTAGTCGTTCCGTTGCCTCGAACCGATGAGTATGCTACTTTGGATTTAAAACGAAGACGACCGACAAAAGTTATATTCTCGAAAGTTTAGTTTAAATTTAAAATAGTGTTCAAGGACAATGTGGGGGTTATTACTTTTCACGTATGTCAGTTTCTTTATCATTTTCGTAGTACGGCCAAGTCCATTGGAACGGAACGTTTCGAATAGCACGATTTTAACGTCGTTAAATCTTCCAAGGGACAACGAAACGGAATCGTGTTGTCCATGCTTGAGAAACCTAACATCCTCGACAGAAATTCACAACAACCCGATCTATCTTCCGATAATTCACGGCACGACTTGGAAGTGTAATTTTGTTGGGAATAAACTAATGCGAGACGATTATCATTATTCTCCTGGAATTGGTTCGCACAAATTACACACGAGAGCGAAGACTTGGAACGAGGCGAGAAAAATCTGCATCGAGGAGGGTGGTCA
The DNA here is from genome assembly GCA_918808275.2 of Dolichovespula sylvestris. Lineage (NCBI taxonomy): Eukaryota > Metazoa > Arthropoda > Insecta > Hymenoptera > Vespidae > Dolichovespula > Dolichovespula sylvestris. The sequence goes on along the minus strand of OU964982.1, from coordinate 5,017,102 downwards.
CTTGGCTATTATCAATTCCATTGCCGAAGCTCATGTTAGTACGAAAGAGATCAATTAATTTTTTTCTGATAAATACTTCGAGAAGAAAAGTTATTATCGTTTTTACACGATTCGAGGATCGATCGATTGGAAAGTGTAAGACGAAGGAAAGAATGATTTTTGGTTATCCTTCCTTCGTTCATTCGTCTCTCGATTGCAGGTACTTTTGAATTTATTTAACCGATCCGGTCCTATCAAGGGTGCCACTTATAACAATCAAATATTGCTGGGGATTCATGATCTCTACACCGAAGATGACTGGGTGACCATACAAGGTGATTCCTTGGCAAAAAGTGGCTACAATGCCTGGACCGACAGATGGGGAGGACAACCTGACAATGGAGGTGGCATACAAAATTGCGGAGCCATGTTAGACGATGGTAAACTCGATGACGTGGCCTGCAACGTTCCTTTTGCTTTTTTCTGTGAAATTCCTGACGTATGATCGGCATTTCGTATTAATTAAGAATAAACCGAATTAATCAGAATTAATCCTGATCTCTTTCCTCTTGAATATTATGTTTGCATTCGTGAAAAAAATAATACATATGCCTCGTCGTCCGATAGATGAAAATTTCATTTTTATTTCTGTTCGAAAGGCTATTTAATTCCATATATAGAACGCAAGTAGAAATTTAAATTTGCGATATGATATCGATAAAATTTCTTCGTCTAATTCCGGGATATTCGGCAGTACCTGTTACAAATTTTGCTTCCCGAATCTAAGGAAGGTTGGTACTTTAGAAAATTATCCGAGAAATAGCGTATATTTCTTTATCTCCTTCGAATTTCATGTGAATTCGAAAAGCATTTGAAAAGCGTTTGTAAAGCTTTGTCTATAGTATCGCGAGCTTTCGCGAGCTTCGATCACGAAACGTATTGAAATTCGTATCAATTTCCCTCGGCTCTCCGATTATTCGATTCCATTGTCGAAACGTTTCTTGGATTGTACCATGTTGTATGGAATGGTGCACCTTAAGCATTGTATTTGAAGAGAAGGAATTCTTATTTTCCTCGTAGGAAAAAGTGATTGAAACAAGTCATATAGGTAGAGAGTATCGTTGCAAAAGAATCAACTTTTATATGTTGATAAGGAATATTACGAAACTTTTTGTTTCACGTATCGATGTAACGTCATCATATTTTTTTTTTTCTTCTTTTTCTTTTTTTCACGATAGCTAAAGAATAATTTGTAATAACTACCGGCAACAACGGTGAATACGAACGAGTTCCAAAATCTTTACGAATTGCGGTTCGCGAAGATAGTAGCCGGTCGGAAATCGTTTGGAAGCCAGCCAATTCTGCTCTCTAGCAATTATTTCACACCGTTTCTGTGAAACTCGCGGAAGAATGAACTTGGCCGTCACACCGTTCCGTCTTTACTATACCATTTCCTCAATTATTCTTCTTTCGTCCTCTTTTCTTCGAACATTTGTCTCATATTTCATTCGATTTTTCCTCATCGCCTTCCGCAATTTCCCTTCTCCGTCCACCCTCGGCACCTTTCGTACCGTCCGTATATCGGATATATCATAGAATCAGAAGAAAGAACGTCCAAGTCTCGTTGTACTTAACTCGCGTTAAGTGAGTATGTATTTTAAATGGCCAATGATCTCAGATCGAGTTCACAGTGAATCGAAAGAGAGAACAATATCGAGAACGGTATCGTATAGGTATGGCGAAAAACACTCGGGATAAAAATAGTTGTTGAGTTAACGCTGTAATCGATATCTACTTTGTTCGTTCACTTTACTCGTCCCAGTCGTTAGGCACGTGGTCGTCGAATGTGAATAAAAAATTGGCTAGTTGGGCGGGATGCGAGGTGTAAATTTGGTCGGAAAGGAATAACAAGGATAATTGTTGGACGTACAGAAGCAATGGCAATGAAGCGACTACCTTAAAATAGAGAGTGAAATAGAGAAACGGTATTGCATCATGCTCCATTTCAAAAGTTATTACTCGAGCTGTAATTTCGTTATAATGGCAAGTTCTCTCTCATTTTATTCTCGACGACACGATTTTATCCTGTTTCGTGTTTTGTTAGGAATATCGCGTGAAAACGCGAAGACCGTTTAACCCTTTGACTGCAAAAGGATGACCTCGAACGCGCGAACACCGAGTTTTATTTATAGTCGTTAGCGTGGCTTTGGAAGCAAGGACGACAACAGTTATTTGCGAGACCGATCTTCATTATCGGCATCGTCGTAATTGTCATCGTCGGCGACCCTTCGACCTCTCTTCTTACCTACTTATTCGCGCGCATATCCGTTTGACCGATATGTCATCGTTGAACTTGCATCTTTGTGACTTGCGATCGATAGCGAAGATAGAAAGAAAAGGCGTATGTTCGATCCGTTGATCGGGAAGGAGGAGTCATCGTACGCAACTCTCTCTCTCTCTCTCTCTATCCAACGATATAAAAACGTTTCGACTCGATTCTATAACTTTCGAATTCTCAAAATGACCATGTTCAGACATCTTTCGCTATACCGCCTGCATTCGTATTAATTCGAATAGATTTAAAAAGCTCGCAGGACAAAAAGATACCAATAAATAAACTGGAATAAAACGACGAATCCAGTCTTTGAACTTTCGTCCCCATTTCTCTCGAGATTATCCTTGAAACTTTCAAGAGAAGGAGCCAACCCCGCAAAATATCCTTCGAATCAAAATCGAACCCTAGAGATTTCAAAGAGTTTCGGACACGTCAAGGGCACACAAGGGCACGCCGTCGATTTACCTTTTCCCTTTTCTTTTTCTTTCGATACCTTTCATTTCAGTCGTGCAGAAGTGACGCGAACGAATTGGACAAGAATGTATAACACTATCGCGAATATTCGATTATAAATTGAAACTTATATTTCGATCTCCGTTAAATTCGCGCGACACGTACATATATAGCCTTAATTCTCTAGTATTCGCATAAATTATTATTTCTATTTACGAGTATTCTAGCGTTCGAATTTCGTACTTGGAATCGTTCCATCCACTCGTGTCGTTTTGACGTTAGCACCGATATATATATATATATATATATATATATATATATATATATTCGTTCTTTCTCTTTCTCTTCCTCTTTCTTTCGAACAAGAACGGAAAAGCTTTTGTGAAATTGTTCGTGCAAACTATCGTCTTCTACTTTTTGGATAACGTCCTGCACCGGACCGAGAGACGACTACGCGTTATCGGATATTTTCTCGTTCTAGAATAATTTTTACGTTTCGAGCGGACGACGTTGCTTTTGTTTCCGCTCGATCGCCGTTTCATTCGAAATAAAAGATAGCTTCTCTCGCGAAAGCCATGAACATAAAAAGGAGGCAACGGCCACCTAGAGAAATACCTAAAGGAAGGTTGCCAATTATGGGGAAGTATTCTAATTTGGTAAAATGCCTACTATCTACGTATAAAAATAGTGCTCTCTACAATCAGCAACGAATACAACCTATAAAAGTTTCCTGCAAGTCACTGTATAAAACACTGTCAATATTCGTCGATCTCAGAGGTTCGTACAGCATGGACAAATCGTACATTCGTATGTTCTTCTTGAAATAAAAAAATTAAAAATCGATTCGTACGAATTTATATTAAGTTTAATACAGCTATTGTATAATTACCAAAGATACATTTGTTTCCTTCATTACTAATTCTTATAGCTTATTTCTTGTCTGTTTGTTTTGTTTGTTCATTTGCTTCAACAAATTTATCCAGCTATATGCTTGACGACGTGCACCTAAGTACTTACTTATATATATGTAGGTACTATAATAGGCAATGTACTTTCCGAACAAAACGCGATATAATACCGATCTAGAGCTTCCTCTTCTCTCTCTCTCTCTCTCTCTCTCTCTCTCTCTCTCTTTCTCATGACTTTTTGAGGAATAAACAAATGCGAGGGATGCGTTATCGGTTCGTAGGAAAGTATTCCCGTGAAGGACAAATCCCCTTGAAGATCGCGTAATCCGCTTATCGCGTCCCTCGACGGCCACCCTTTTCGGATGTGACGGTGGATCGGAACGTTCGGATTATGCCGAGACTGAGGGACGGAACTAACTAGGACGAGAAGGGAATGGTAGAAAAGCATTACCAAAAGAGCCTGAAATCGTGGAAAAGTGAAACAAACCGAGGGGTCAAAGTTCTTATTCGCTGGAGCGTATAATGACTTTTCTGACGGATGCTATGGAATGTCGCTTTTCGAGCTTTCGTTTCTTCTTTTCAACGAAACGAATTTCACTCGATACGATGCACGAAAGATCAGAAACGAATAGTTACTTGTCTTCGAGATTTCATAGTAAATCGAAGAAAAAGTATATATAACGATGCAATATATTTAAAATTTTTTATATTTTATATAATACTATATCTTTGATAAGAAGATAAAAATGATTGCCAAACCAGTAGCATAATTACCATTTAAACGAAAAAACATTCTGTAATTGTATAAAACATTTTGCAACTTTTCAACAATCTTTTAATTTTGTATAATCGCTTAAAAAATAATTATTTCCTTTTACAATAGAAAACAGAGATCCGAAGCAATATATTTTAATCGTATTCGCTCTATCTCCTTAGATGAGAATATAAATTGATATGAGAATAATATTTGATACCTGATTGTTCAATCCGATTGTTTTTGTTCAAGGACGAGAAAATAATTTTCTTTCGAGCAACAAACGAGTCAATTAATTCACTTATTTTGGTTGAATCTCGACGAAAGGCACATCTAATCGAATCTACCGAAGAAATAATTCATCGATGAAATAATTGTCGAACTCGATTTCACTATACTCTTCCAATTTGTTCTATATAAATGTTTCAAAAAAAAAAAAAAAAAAAAGAAAAAAGAAAGAAAGAAAGAAAATAAAATAGAAACAAAAGAAAAACAAACAAACAAGAAGTAGTCAATTACACGAGAACATATCCGTTATGTATCGATCGCGAAACTGTTCGTAGCCTGAAGCGACGGTTGACCGACGTATCGAGGAGGTCGATTACCGAATGGACAAATTGAAAGATTGAGCCTGATTGGTGTCGGGTATCGTGCAAACGGCGGAAGTCGTCTCGCGTTAACGTCCACCCGTTTCGTCGTCGGTCGAGACTCACGTAAAAATGACTTTTATCTTACGAACGTTCCGCGTTCGTCTTTTCTTCCGATCGCGTTCGATCATATATCGATAGACGAATCTTTGTAACGCGTGAAAGAAACGAAAAAAAAAACAACATCTTGCATATATCCGCAATATATGTATCTGTACAACGTGTGTCTACGTATAACAGTACACGAAAGGTATATTATATCGCACGAGAAAGAATTGGCAAAGTTATAAAACCGTCGTTTGTATTCTTCGAACGAAACCCTGTTCGTGCCTCCGACCACGATTTTATCTAACTACGAAGAAATAGAAGCGTAAGAAAAATAAAATAGTAGGTAACGACTGCAAACTGATTAGGCGTGATGGATATTAAACGGGGTTACTGCTCAACCAACTGGCACTCTATATGCACGAATCTATAAGAGATTGCTTTTAACTCCCGCAATACCGGCACACGCAAACTAATTGTTCGAACGTTGACCTTCTGTAGTTTGAACCGATTTCAGATACATTTCTTACGGAATTGCTTTTCCATAACCATCTGTACACTCGCGTAATTTAATCCGACTTGAATTTTTACATATAACTCGGTACTCGGTTATGAAATAAAATATCAAGTAGATAGATACAGAGGAGAAAAGCCAAAGGGGAAAAGAAAGAAAGAAGGGGAAAGATAGAGAGTTGACTCGATTTGGCAATTAATTTTTCGAGGATTTTCCGAGCCGTTCGATTTTATCGATGCAATTATTTCATAGATAACAGAGAAGAAGTCCGTAAGATCCGTTCCAAAATGTTATTTGCTAGAACTTGGAAAAATGTCTAAAATCGACGTTCAATTTTAGAGAAACAAATACTAGTTCGCGACACGGTTACACCTTTTCTATAATCCACTTTACGGTAGCCAACAATACGGTTTTATTCGATATACTTTCAAGTTTTTTTTTTTTTTTTTTTCTTTTTTATTTCTATTTATTTTAAACTATTTTCTATCGTAATCAAAAGAGACATTGCGCGTCGACCGAGGTATCGAAGAGAACGTCAATTATGGTGTATAGTATACTAAAAGAATTATTTGCAATATTTTTGGTGACATACTTTCGATCGACAGGAGAAAAGTCCTTTATTTTTCTACTCGCTATCAGTTGCTTGCATTTTTAATAACTGTCGCTACACCATGTCGCATGTTATTTGTCTTCATCGAAACTTTATCGTTTCCGCTATATTCGAACGACCAGGCGCGTTGTAAAGAAGCTTTACGGTGGACGTGATGCCAGTTCGCCATAACTTCAACACGTGACTCGTAAGATGAGCCAAAAAAGAAAAAAGAAATAAAGAAAGGAAGTAAGTACAAGATAAGTTGGTAATTATATTTGCAACTAGAGAAGAAATGGTATGTCATTTTGGAAGGACTCGAGGATACATAGATCATCGATACATCTCCGATTCCGGCTATCCGATTACCGTCGTCGCTGTCATTATACTCGACATTCTGCATAATCCACAATCTCATAGACTTTCTCGTTATTCGTCATAGAGCAAGGAGGGTCTAGCCTTATAGCCAGGAACATTCTGTGAAATATATTGTTCGTTCTCACGTACAACCTTCTGTTATCGTCTACAGAGTCATGATTACATCCTCTTTCAGTTTTTCGTATATCCGAATGACCGGTGGATTCGTTATGCTAAAGAGTCGCTTTCCAAATGTTACGTAGAGGTTTACAAATGTTAGCGAGTAAAAATCACTCTCACGATGCTACGTAAGATGGGACGTAAATTGTAAAGGTATGTGTGCGGATCGACGATCGGCGAACTCTCAACTACTTCGTATGGACGATATGACGAGAACGAAGATGTGCCGTGCACGTCCGAGTATATATTTTGAAAGATAAGACTTGAAGAAGCGTAGAAGGGGAAATACGAGTAGAGTATAATTGCCCTTCCATTTTACAAATCTCCATTAAGAAATTTACCCTCGTGCCGTTTCAATTGCTCCTTTTACAATATCATAATTCCGACACCGGGCAAATCATAGATCAAGATCCAAGTAGAAGCAACGAGACGCGAAGTACTGTCGATCACCAATCAATATTTCGATAGGAATCTCTTAAAAATTCATATGCATCGCGCACATTTTTATACGAGCATGACGCTATCGAACGATCGTAAAAGTGTTAATAAAGGGAGGGGAAAAAAAAGAAAAGGGGAATTTGAAAGATCGATGCCGTTCGAGCGTAAGTAAGCACAGAATGACGCGGCATTTCAAATACGAAGAAACGTCGATATCCGAACAAATCAAGCAAGGTAAATGGGATTGGGCGGTAATCTCGAAGACGTTCCTTGTGCCACGAATAAGGATGTAAATCGTCCCTGACACTCGACTTTTTCCTTCTTCGTTTCTCCCCTTTCCCTTACCACGATTCCTTCGAAAATCGATCTCCATCGCGTTCAGATTCTGTTCGGAAAGTGGGAAATCGCTTTCTTCGTTCATTTAGATTGATATTTCGGTAGATCTTCGTGAACGCTCTTCGCGTTCCGATTTGCCGATGCATTTTTAAGGCGCGAAGAATTTAGAGGAGAGTTGCCAAATATGCGTGCGCAGAATCAAATCAATTTTTTTCTTAACGTTCAATATGTAACATCGATACATATTAATATGAAATACAAAACATGTAACAGTAGATATGGACGTCTTAAATATCAATTTATAAAATGAGAATATCAAATATGAAAAGTGATATAAAATATTTTCATTGGTATAATTTTAGAAATTCTCCCCGTATTTCTATATCTCTCTCTTTCTCAACTATGAAATATTTAAAACTCCCATCGTCTCTATTTCCAACTTTTGAAATCGGATACGGAAATATCCTTTTGCTCTGTATAAAAATTTACCTTGTGAAGAAATCGATTCGAACGAACGTAAAGAGTTCGTGAGTTTTAATAACGCTCTGACTCGCCGGGTCTACTACGGAGATTTTATTGATTTTTAAATGGCAAAGACTCACCTCTCTCTCTCTCTCTCTCTCTCTCTCTCTCTCTCTCTCTCTCTCTCTCTCTCTCTCTCTCTCTCTAAAAATGTACTCGTGAATCTGAAACGTGCTTTATTTTTCGTGCTTTTCTCGACCCTTTTATAAAATGTTAATTAATAATGAGATAGATATTATAATGATTTCGTAGGGAGTGAAAGATTGAAAAAAATTAAAGTTAATCGCATAATAAAATATTCATAAGGTCAAACTCTTTTCTAAAGAATAGAATTGGACAGTTTGTTCTTTTTTCTGTCTTTTTTAATTCCGTCGCAGCATTATCGGATCGATCTCGTTGATTCTCCTCCTTCGTTAGATCTTAGAAAGAATAAGAGTTAGTTGAGAAAAGACGAATTAACTTGCTTCGATTCAATAGAATATGACCGAGAAAGCTTATCGTACCGTTGGGTGAAAGCCCACCCGTCCCTTGTTCGTTGGGGGAGTCCTTTCGATCATCCATATAATCCGAGTCTCGATAATCCCCGGTCACCGGTGGTCTCGCTTACTCAGGCTCATCGATTCTACCTTCCCTTTTCATCGTCATAAACAGACTTTCTAGCTTCTCGACATACATACAGACACATATCCACATAATAGATATATACCGACGTGGACGAAAAATGGAAGAATCAAAATCGAAGGCAAATTATTATTAAATCATTAGGAGCTTTTTCTGGAAAAATTATCGAGTAGATTTATCCGGTGAGAATAGCAGAGCGAGTATTTACGTTAGCAGAGTCATTCGGTTGAAATTCGCAAAGAAAGAGAAAAAAGATAAGAAGAGGAAGGAATAAGGAAGAGAAACGTGCACCTACTACGCTTAAAGCTCTTTTATCCTGATTGGCGCGAGTCCCACGATATCTTACTGATCTTCTCTCTAATGGAACCACGAAAATACACTTGGTTCTATCCCCCCATTATTTCTACTTGCTCGAACGATCCTGCAGCGAGAAATCTGGAACATTCCGCTTTTCAAGGATACTCGAAAAGTATCGCTCTTTTCAGAATAATCTAAACCTTTGCACTATGAAGTCATCGCTGGCACGACAGTACTATCTTTCCCTTATAAACCTGACTCATCTCCAACGTGACACTTTATTCGGTTAATCAATTATCGAAAAATTACTTTCAAAGCATTGCCTATGCAAATAAGTAATATCGGAATTTGTAGTATTTTAATGAGAAAAAAATGTTGAAAAATTCTATTAAGAATTTCGATATTACTTATATATTACATGCATAGCTTTGAGAAACGCGTTATTTTTCTTTTTCTTTCTACTTTTATTTGCAAACGAATTCATTGATAGCAAGGATTTCGATCGATTTTGAAGGATTTCGGAAAGAATTTTTTTTTTTTCTTTCTTTAAGAATCGATAGAAAATATTTCGAATTTTATAAATTAATTTCAAATGAATTGGAAATCGCTGCGTTACTGGGTCAAAGTCATCGATGAAGTAGCTTATATACCTTCCTATCTATCTATCTATCTATCTATCTATCTATCTATCTATCTACCCATGTGTCTATCTCTATGTGTATAGATACCTATATATGTATATATTGCGAACGCGATATCGAGAGAGACGTGTAACGGGATGGGAGCGATTTTAAGGTAAAGATTTTATTAAAAAATTATTTGCACATACGAACCTAGTCGAACGGCTTCCACGTTCGAACGTTAGAACGTTAGAACGAATCGAATGCGAAGTATTTTTTCATTTCTAAATACCAAGGGGAGCGAGATACGATCCAATCGTGTCTCACGCAAATCCTTCGCATATTTATTGTTACTATATGTGAATGCAATAATTATTTATATGATATATCCTGTTTCAGATATCTCCCATAAATATCAGTCCATTATTGTTGACATTAATTTAGCTTTTAATTAACACGAATCGTAATAGCTAGTAAGTAGCTAAAGGAAAGGAGAGATCGCGAGTAAAAAAAAAGTGATATGAAAAAGTATTGAAAAAAAAAGAAAAAAAAAAAAAAAAAAATTAGTAATAGGAACTCACCGAAATTTGTCGGAATCGTTGCGTCGAAGGCCGAAAGTGTTGTCGACGATGACGATGTCGGAAAATTTTTCGCCGAATTTTCGTAATTTCTAATAGAGAGGATTTCTTTTTCAACGGGTATACGTATGTGCGCGTGCGCCCAAAGGTTTAATTAGAGATGCACGATTAAACGAGAAGATAATACCGTCCAATTTAATCGCTCCGCACCGAATAAATTTCGGACTAAGAAGCGAAGATTTTTTTCTCCGTAGGAATGTACGCGAGAGCATTTTCCTATTTTGGATTACCTTAATTAACGCGTAGATCTACATCTATGTGAGCGTATTTTCCCCCATGATAACGATAATATTCGGTAGAATAATTCCGTAATTAAGGAAAAAGAAAAAGAAAAAGAAAATGCAAAATTAAATCTTTGATTCTCCCTGTATGCGAGAAATCTCGATAAAAATTATATAACTTTTATGTAGGTATATATTGTATAATATATATAGACAGATAGCGAACATAGTATATCTGTAAATATACGTATACATATGTACTCGTGACTCGTACAAATACGCGAGTCGAGTCTCGAGCACTTAAAACATGTTTTCTTAAAAAATCGCAAAGCGAACCGAACGACGATCGATCGAATTCCTAGCTCGTTTGCGTTTTCTAATTTCTTCCTTCTCGACCTCTTCCTTCTCCTCCTCCTCCTCCTCCTCCTCCTCCTCCTCCTCCTCCTCCTCCTCCTCCTCCTCCTCCTCCTCCTCCTCTTCTTCCTCCTCCTCCACTTCTTCTTCTTCCTTTCCTTTCTCGTTTTATTTCGCCGTTTTTCTTTCTTCTTACACTTGCCCGATCTAAAGTCGCATCCTCTCCCTGAACAACAGAGAGAAGCACGATACACCGTCAAGTCGGACACGAAAAATACTTTTGTCGTTTCGTTCTAATAATTTCTCCAAGAAATTTGCAAAAGTTGAATCTTTAAGGAAGTTTAAATAAGTTTAGTTTATACTTTCTTTTTTCTTCAACCTAAATCGACTAACACTCTCCTATCAAATTATTAAAAATATTCTTTCGGTCGATATTATGTAAATATAATACACACACGCACGTACGCCCGCACGCACGCACATATATATATATATATATATATATATATATATATATATATAATTTATGGGAGATTTGCTAAATACGAACGGAAAACCATACGCAGGCAAAGAACGAGGAAAATGTACAACGAGTCAATTCGAGATTCGAATCGCGGTGACATTCGGCCATTTTGCTGGAATTAATGAAAGAGCGACGGAAACGAGAGCCGTTCGAGGAAACGGATGGCGATTGTATCATCGATGAGTCAAAATCAAAAATTCAAAGTTTCGTCGTAACTGAATTCGTTGGGTGCACGTTCGCGTTACGAAGGCGTGATAAAAAAAATTTCTCGACCGCTCTTTACGAGAACTGACAAGCCCCTTTCCAGCTTGTAAAGAGGACGTCCGGACGTTTAACCTTCCGCGAAAATATCGAGCAACTTTTTCCACGAATTGTCACCGTTAGATCTAATTTTGTTGTTGTTTTTTTTTTTTTTTTTTCTCTCGACGATCAAATTATCACTGAAGATCGCGGGATTATTTGATAATGCGCGCGCAAGCATTATCAATGATACGTAAATCCTCAAAGAGACTTTGCACATTTATCGACAACTCGCTTTTCTTTCTCAAAATCTCTTTCGATCACTCGATACTATTCCACGTGTTTCAACTTATACTACTATACCCTAACTCTCTCAACGTCGTTAGAATCGTATTAAACGGGAGTTTGCGGTTAACGGTGTCTGCAAGTACATCGTATTCGACTATTCGAGAGCAAAGACGATGTTCGAACTTTATGAGAAACCACGAGGAGCATTTTTTCTTAACGGGAAAGTTTCGAATATGACACGTTCGTTTAAATCGAAACACTCGACAAAAAGTCTTTCTTCCTATCGGCAATCTTTCCCTCTCGCGTTTTATTCTTAGGTACTGATAGGTGTTTAATTCGTCAAATTTCCATCAAAGATACGTCATGTGGTAGACGATCAGTAGGAAGGTAGAAAATAAGAAATGAGTTTTAGAAATGAGTGAAAAAGAAGAAGAAGAAGAAGAAGAAAAAAATAGAAGAAACATAAAACCGATCACGAAACACATAGACGAGACGAGACGAAAACGCGAATTAACCCACCCCCAGGATATGTTCTTCCTCGAGGGAGCCGGAATGTATTTCGCGGTTTGAGAGGACCGACTGCGGCCGCCGCGTGACTCCGAAGCTTCGTGTTTGCCTCCGATTTGCGCTTGCGTCCTCTTTCCACCTTCCTATCCTCTGTGAACGCGCCCGCGCGCACCCACGCGCCAGCGCGATCCCTGTATATCCTCTTGCGAGCTTGCTTATCATCTCCTTCCGTCCTTCTTATTCTTTCTTTAATTTAACATTTCAAAACATCCCAATTTCGAGCTCGACCGTACACATTTTATTCATACGATATAAACAAAAATAAACGCTCGACTGACTTTGACAAATTCCGTGTTAGTTTCTCCGTGTACTTCGACGGGTAAACATCGGAAGGGAGCACTCTCTCGCCAAACGGGTAAGCTTGAATTATTTTAGACGATTATTTAAACGATAGCACAATTGTTTAAACATTTCATAACTCGGAAGACGCGTTGAATATAAAAAAATTAATATTTTTTAATATTAATTTAATACCGATATTGTTCGTTTAGTTTAACAGAAATGAAAGAATTTCTTAGAGAAACGTACAGAGAACTCGTTGAAAGAACTTACGCCATACGTCATTTTATGGCTGCAGATGTATCAACGTAGAGTTTGGATTTAAAAATACCGGCAAGATGCATATTCGTTCCTGTCAATTGTTTCGACTTTTAGAATCTTGTAGCTCTTCTTTGTGGTACGCTTGTAGTTCATATTTTCTCCATACCAGTCGCTGAAGTCACAAAAAAAATTGATAAACAACATGATTCATTTGTCCCTTTACCGACGACTTGGTCGAGAAAGATTTGCTCGTCACATTTCTTTCGGCTGACTCATCAAAATTATTCGTCGATTTTTTACGCCGAAGCATCGAAGAAACATTTACCGATTAAAGAAGAAACTTTTCTTAACGTTTTCGATCACAGATAATACGTCCGTCTAACGGTTTAGATATTCGGCCAATATGTGCGACCATTGCGCGTTAGTATGATTTGGATTTTTAATATACGTCATAAACGTTCACGCACGAACGGAAGTATTTAATCGAAATTTTTCCTTTGTATCGTATAGAAAAGTCACTAGTCAGAAAGGATATGCCGGGCAAGTAACGTGCAAGTGCGAGCAGTAAGTATATATATAATAATAATGAGCTTTTCCTTCCGTTTAATAATTCGATATAAAATCACATATCTATTGCGAATAATCGCGATATATTTGAGCTAAACAAGCACGAAATTTCTCAGCGGCGAAAAGAAGGAGGAGACCAAGAAGGAAGAATTCAGTGGCTGCTGCAGCAAAAAGTACGAACTCCATTGATTTTTCTCTTTTACGGTTCGAGAAGCGCGACTTGGGAAGATAAAGAGAGAAAGTTTGTTTATCGTAGTAAATTCAACGAGCGATGACCATTATAGAGGAACTCTTCTTCTTTCTCAACTTTTTGATTCTTATTTTTTCTTTTCTTTTCCTTTCTTTTCCTTTCCTCTTTTTTATTGCCTATGACTTTAGTTGTCCTAATATGGCCGCCGCCATTTTCATCATATCGGCTCGTAATACGCTTTGATTCTCTTGACATTTGATTCGAAGATGACTTTTTTTGTTTCGAACACGCGACTATTCAACGAGAGGAAATGCAACGGGATAAATCGATCGAATGTATGCGCAGAGAACGAAAGACGGAAAGTGGATGCTGTGGTGCCAAATGTTGCGCCGGTACGAAGGAACGTAGTAGTTGCTGCTGACGTTCCTTGCTCGGAACCAGGGCCAGAAATTCCAATTTAATTCTCCCGATATTCGAAATCGTTCGTGTCTTCCACGAGAACCGACGGTACGAGAAGAGAGAAGCATCGCCGAGTACAACGGTAATGCATGGTGTGCGGCCATATATAGGTTCTTTTTACATTCTTTTTCCTCTTTGAATTTGTTCTCGATATAAGCGCGTACTTTCTTACGCTTTGTCTGTTCTCTTCATTGTCTACTCCGTTAATACATTATTTTTTTGTTTTGTTTTGTTTTGTTTTGTTTTTTTAATAAATTCGAAACGAACGACATCGTCCGCGTTGATACGGTTTAGGTTTCGACTTTTTTCAAGTACACATACTCGTTACATCGAAAAGTAACATATTTTTGGTATCGTTGATTTATTTTCTTCAGAGCGAAGGAAGCTTCCGGTGGTTGCTGTATGTCAGGCTGTTGTAAAGAGAAAAGCGATAAGTCCAAGGAAGTTCGAAAAGAAGGCGCTAGTTGCTGCGGTAAAAATAATAAATAGCTAGCGATGACAAACATATGCGATAATTCTGTAATGCCGATTTCGAAATAAATACACAAGAGATGCTTCTGTAAAATTTCATCTATTCGTTCTTTATTCGGAAAGGTGTTTTTATTTAGGAACGTGAACGAACGAAATTGATAATGACTATTGCGAAATTTGTTAGCGGAGCGACTAATGGAAGAACGCGATCTTCTCTTTTTTTTTTTTTTTTTTTTTTTTTTTCTATCTAGTTTTATTTCATCAACCTTTCGAAACATCGAATCGATATATGCATTAAAAAACGACGAGCATAACCTTTCAGCTTTTTTTTTTTTTTTATAAATTTTTCTTTCGGCCAAAATTAATTGAAAAATTTTCTCTTTCGCATAATGTTTAATAATTGCAGGTGAGTTCGCGAAAGCAGTACGCGATCTTCTCGTTATTTTCTATTGAATTTGTATCTTTATGTTAAGAAATTCCAACGATTATACGATGAAACTTCCGTCAGAAGATTTCTCGTCTCGAAGAATCGGCGATGCGGGGTAAAAGAATAAAAAAGACATACGTTTCACCGTTTCTAATACTAACGCACTATCGAGAAATTGCATATAAATAATATACGAGGAGAGAGAGAGAGAGAGAGAGACCTCCTAGTGATCTCTCGTAAAGCTTTTCTAGTAACGATAATCATGTCCATATCTTGGAAAATCGGTTTTCACAGGGAAATGAAGAGCTACAAGGGTGGCCCTCCTTCTTCAATGGGATGCTGCTCCTGGAGGCAAACTTGCTGCGGCGGCGGTTGTTGCGAACCGATTCTGTCCAAGTGCCACTCTGCCGAGCAGGAGAAAGTTAGGTGTTCTCAAAAATCAACCATGGCTAATTCTACCTACGGTTATACTCCTTCGGAAACGACGATGAACGGGACGACTATGGCCTCGATCCCTGGGAGGAATGGAACGATCGGTAATATTGATTTTTTTTTAAGAGAACTCGATTATTTCGTCGACGACGAAAATCTACAAGATGAAATCGATTAGTAGAGATATCTCTATGTTATTTAATAAGAGACGAAGGGCGACATATAATCGCTAATAATATCGAAACGTATCACGGAAGTGTGATCTTTGATCGACAGAGAAAGTATTGTCTTCGGAAATGTCGAAAGCAACGGTATGCTACGGCGGAGAATGCGACGGTAGTACTCCGAGCCAAGATTCGAGGGCAGGAAACACTAAGGGATACGAAGAGACGGGAAACGGTATGGTTCCTTCTTCGACTATACGATATTCGGATCGATAAGAATAAGAAATTTTATTTGGTATATATAAAGTATAAAAGTATCGAGAGCTGATCTTTGAAAAAAGAATCTTTTCCTTCAAGAATCCTAAGTAAAAGATACAAACCTCGAAACTTGACGTTCTCTACGCAATTAGAGTTGGAAATCTGGAACGTTCCGAGTAATCCCTTTCTATTCTATCCATTATTAACTAGGATCGCGTCTAAAGGAAAAGGCAAAGTTAAGTTTCTCATTCTCTTCGGAAAATATCCGATTGAACTTTTCGACGCGATTAAACGTTACGAATACGATGAGAATGAACGCTTTTAATTTATAATAACCTCTCAGGCGTGTCGAAAAAGATATTCGATAAAGTATTATTCATCGAAGAAACGAAAAATCAATCGTGATATTTTTGCGACGATAATAATAAATTTGGATCTAATAACGTTTAATGCCCATTATTCCATTTCACGTTTGCAACGACAAAGATCGCTTGGTTTCCTATTCGCATGATCGTCTCGTATCTGTTTTCATGAAAATTAATGGAATCGACTGGATTACAAAAGGCTAAAGCAATCGCTACCGACAGCTATATTCAGCCGGAAATAGGAGAATCACTCTGTGTGCGATACGATACGGAATGAGATCAACGTTGCCATTAGTTTCTACATTTTATCGGCGTACAAGGAGCAAGCATTAAGATGAACTTTGAGTTAGGCGAATGTAATATTCATCGAGCCGAGTCAAAAATACTTGGAAGAACAAAGAGAAGGGAAGAAGGATGCATCTTGATCGAGAAATTAACATCGTTCCTTTGACGAATATCATATCTTTTCTCTTTTCTATCCTTTGTCGTTTCCTTTGCTATATTTTTCATCTATTTTCCCAAAGATGATCGTTAACAGCAGCGATAAAGAGTCGGAGGGAATCGAAAAAGACATGGCTTTGGTCGCGTGCCGATGAAAATCGCAATTAGTTTCGAGTACGTTGGGGGTTGGGTATGTCGAATCGTTCGGATGTTTCGTCGAATGCAAATCGATCGGTAATTGAATCACGCTCCAACGTACGATTCGCGATAGAGATTTATGCGGGGAACGGTTCTTTATCGAATATTCAAATGTTCACGGGGCAAAGCTTTTTTGTTCGCGAAGCTATTGCGAAAAATAGAGTCACGGCGGTTCGTCGATCGTGTAACGTCGGCCTTACGATTACATTTATCTATCAACCGAAATATTTTACGAATGATAACGAGTCGAATGTATTATTTACTCGATTCGCCAATATAATATATATTATAATGAAAAAGTTCTTCAAGATTGGATGACTCTTTGAGTTTTCTAGGAAGAGAGTCGTTGTATCGAAGAAAAATTGTTAATCTTTCATTTAAGTGGTAAGTAGTTGTTAATATCAATGGAAATTATTCGTTAAATATTAACGAACGAAAAAATTGATCCGTCGATCGAGAGAAATTATAAGTTTTTTTCTTTTTTTTCTTTTCTTTCTTTCTTTTTTTTTTTTTTTGTTTGCATCCCATGTATCATCACGGAATTGTACAAATCGATTCGTTCTTATTCCAAAGCACAAGAATCGTTTTTCATAAGGAAACTGAATACGCAATAAATCGTATTCGTTGCGGCGCATGCGAATGTAATTTATTCGCTACTTGTTTATAAATCGATTCGATATCATAGACGAAATATCGATAGAACGAGACATGAAGCATAGCTAGTTGTCGGAATATCAGCATATATATATATATATATATATATATATATATATTTTTTTTTTTTTTTTCTTTTGAATAATATCTAGTAGCAGAGAAAAGAAAAATAATTCACCGTGTGTATATGGTAGCAGCATTGCTATATTTATGGGGAAAAAATACAACCGTGACGTTTACTTTGGCCAATTTTTGTTCGAACAAATTAGCGTGATATTCGATTAACAAAAAATATCGTAATAAAATATTGCTTTAGCGAGGTGCAGTAAGTTTCGCCATCGATCTTTTCTCGGACAGCTAAATTCCATTGGAACGCGGAATCCGTTAAATCAAAAATTCCTATGTCATCCTAAACTATTATATATGTATAAGCGTTGTTTCAACTGCACGTATCGATTTTTTGAAATCTGTTGTTTCTCTTCACTTATCTCTCTTCTCTACAAAATGCTGCGAATCTAAAAATATTTCTAAAGTATATCATATACGATTGAAACGTGTATGTTTGAAATCCGATAAAAGACCGTAATACGAGAAGAAAAGTTATCCCAGAGTTGTCGCGCATAATGCGAATTTAATAGAACCATTAGACGATGGAAACGTAATTCAAAATCTGTAAATAAGAAGGAGGGATAATATTTTGAGGAAGATTTAAATAAGAATCTATGCGAGGATAATAATTACCAGCGGTTCCAATTTGACGTAACATCTGGCTACTTGAAAGGCTTTGTCGCAGACATCATTGCCAGCTGAAAGAAAAACTTTTCGTTAGCTTCGGGACTCGAAGGATTTTGGATGATTTTAAAGAAACGATTTGCGAAGGCAAAAGCCGAATCGAATGGAATCGAGAAGGAAAATACTTACGAACGGACTCGCATCGACGGAATACCTCCCACGAGGATTCCGGTATAAATATCGGTAAATGTTGAAGCGCCTTTTTCAAATCCGCCCACTGATCGTTGTTATCGATTATACCATTTTTCATCATAAAGCATCGTAGATAACACTTGAGGCGTGGATCGTCTTGGTCGAAATTGCCGGCTTTTAATTTCTTCAATGATTCTATAAAATATAGATATCAAGTTGATCTCATTTATCATTTATAATCATCGTTTAATATCGTATCATTTAAATTTATGATGCTACTGCACGACAATGATAAAAAGGTTGTCCAAGATGATTTTCAAGCTAACACCAGGTTCCCCTTTAAAGGGTAATCGATCAATTTGACGTTGCATCAATCATTATTCCATTTGTCTGTTAAGTACCCTTACCCCATGAAACCATTGACTGCTTGCGGCATTCTCTCTTGATATCCGCTTTCGTCGGAACCTGCAAAATGTATTACGATTGGTAGACTGACTCCTTTATCTCTCCGTTGCATAGGCTCGCGCTTTCTATACGAGTCACAGGATGAGAGAAGCCACGAAAGCGAGAAAACGTGTTGTTTCGATCGCGGGATCACCTACGTTTCCCTATGTATCGAGTACATGGCTAGATACATAAACGTACATAGAGTATCGCGTAAAATCTCATTTACAGGACTCTTCTATTTCAGGAGGACAGGATACGGCGAACGAACGAACTCATGGTTCTCTAGGACAATAGAACTATCCTGCACTCCAAAACGAGAGCGGTCGTAGGCATTGTGCGTCTACTCGGTGCAGCGCGATGGTCGTAACATTTGTTGGACGTAACGAACGAACGAACGAACGAGGAAGAGAACGTACGAACGAAATTAAATCTCTTTTACATATGTACATTAAGTAACTTTACCGTTGGGACAATTTTTGGGATAGCCTTTTCTTCGTTAATTCGTTAATTGCAGTGGACATTTATTCGTACGACTTTACTTCGTATATATATATTTGACGTGTAAGTTCGCTTTCCATTAATCGGTTGATTTCAGTGGGTATAAGAAAAACTTGGAGTATAAATTTATTACGAGCGAGCGTGTGTTGGTGCGAGTATAGCGAAACGCGCACGAGTCAAGTACCAGCCGTTTTTTTTTAGAGCATCGACACGGAATCTCGAGAGACCTTTAAAAACATAGACAGCATCGAATAGAAAAAAAAAAAAAAACAAACAAATAACCTCACGAGTATCGTCCGAGATAACAAAAAAAAAAAAAAAAAAAAAAAAAATTAATAAAAAGGAATTGTCTTTGGTTTCTTACAAAAAGTATCGTCGTCATTAAATGTCTACGTTGTTATTGTCTTTATTGTCCCATCGTATCGTACGCTTACAACTTTCCCTCAAAATTGTCTCGTCGTCGTGTGCTTTTACGATCAAAGAACCGCAATCACATTGAAATAATCCGGTTCGTAGAAGATCTACTAGACCATCGATTATCGATCAAAGACGTACCAGAAGAGCCAAGAGAATCGTGCAAACGACGAGCAATCGACCATTTATCTTCATTCTTGGACCAGAGAGCCGAGCTTTCTTCGAATTATCCTTCGAATTTATCCCAGAATTATCCCTTATCCCGCACAAACCGTATCCCTTTTTTCTTTTTTCCTTTCGTTTCTTCTCGTATTACCAGCTAGTATATCTTCCTTTGGAACTCGTGCGAATCAATTGAATCGAATACTTCGAAATTTATCGGAACGCTTTAATTGCACCGTCTGTAAATGTATATAGCTCGTAAAAAATGCATTTATAGTAGAAAAAGTTTACAAAACTTTACATACGTATTATCGGCTCGGCGTAGGTACGTACTCGTAAACGTTAATCGATTGACAGAGAAGTATGTCGGTCAGGTCAATCGGTTAAAAATGATTCGTTTTCATTTACGAATAATCATCGTACACAAACATATATTGCATATTTATTTCCTTTTATTTTAATTAATTTTTTTTTTTTTTTCTTTATTTTGTAACAATATCAGGTGCATTGTCGTTATTGCTAGTGTCCATGTGGCATATCTCCGAAATCTCCAATTCTTTCGAATATCTCCAATAAATGATAAATCTGCAAATAAAAATGTTTATACGAACGATTAGGATATTAGAAGTTAAATGAGCTACAACGTGTATTTAACTTTGGATTATAATCGACAAAGTTTTCTTTTTCCTTTGAGAAAAAAGCGTGAAAACATAATACGTATGTACACACACATAAATATTTAAAGAACAAGAGTATTTTTACTACGCACTCTTATTGTTGCATATAAATAGGATCGGTCTATAAAGATCATTGTTGCCATTCTTTTTTTTTTTTCCATTCCGTGAAACCTGCAGAGCGTGCAGGAGTGGGAGAGAGAAATTAACACGAGCAATACGGCATACAAGCAGTGATTTCTGTGACGATCTGATCATGCGACTATCGATTGGAATCGTACGATTCGCTCGACGAATTGCTCGAGCGTGACATTAATCGCGTAGCTGTCACGAACCAACGTACGTATATCAACGTTAATCGAGTTGTTGGGATGTTTAATCTGACCGAATCGCGGTTACAAAGATTTCCTGAGATTCGTCTTAAATTGGAATGCTTTCCCACCATCGATTTAATCGATTATGGAATAATGTAGTAGTAGATAGTATATCTATCGCGTATTCGTTCAAACGGACGAATGACGAGCAAATTTTACCAATGTTTTCTCATACAATCTATATTTTCGTTCGAGGAAAAAAGAATCGTTGATTTCGCGAAATAAATCCACTTGAGGCCGATTCCATTCGATTTACGCGTATTATCTGAAAATGATTAAAGGACGTCGTAAGGATAGGAGAAACTTTGAATAACGATCATTCGAAAGAATAAAATTAAAACGCATTTTGACGAATTCTTAGCGAATAGTTATCTACTTCGTTATTCTCCTTGAATATAAATAATTCGATAAGAGACAGGACCAATTGCGATGCGTCGCAATTTCCTTTTTCCGAGTTCGAACGGACAGTAGATTGCCATCATAAATTCGATTCGTGTTTCTCCGAGTTGGCAAATATACGAACGAAAAAGAATAAATCCGGTCTTCTCTTTCGGGAAAACGAAGAAAAAGATTAATTTCCTTTCTGAGTCCGTTTACCCTTGTAAATAGCCGGAAGCGGCGCAGGTGGTCGTTCGATAAAAGAAGAAGAAAAGGCTGGTCGTGGTAATCGGATGTGAAAATATGAAAAAAAAAAAAAAAAAGTATCAAGGGTCCGTTCAAGAGTTATAAACTTATCTTAGATGAATAGTTGAATTTTAAAAGCGCATCTTTGATACTACGCGCAATAAGATCATCCGTGCAAGTCAAATCTTTGGAAACGTTAGCTATAGGTATGTTTTAAAAAATTACTCGGTCTATTAGAAAGATTAAACTGAATTTTAATCAATTTCGATTAACGAGCAAGAAAATAACGTGCGAGCAGTAATTGCTCTCATAATCGATCGATTGAATACGATTGCAGTAGCTAGTGTGAATCATTGACTCGGTTAAACGGTCATTTTCTGAAATTCCCTTTCACCTATTATTAACTTCAAAAGGATCCTGGAAAACGAAGCTGCCAATAATCACCGATCAAACGTTTCGAACGAATAGACTCATCGATTTCGATGAATTTGCCGATTTATCGGCATTTTATTGAGATTTACTCGATAAAATGGCGAATAATCGAGCAACGAGATCGAAGCATTAATTTATTCAAAAAGAAAAAAGAAAAGAAAAACCAATTTGTGACAGGCTGTTATTGATTTATTAGACGCGAAGGCGTTAAAAATATTACATCGATTGTGTCACTTATGTCACTTTTTTTTTTTTTTTTAATCGTTATTTATTACGATTATTCGTAATCGTTTCTCGAATCCTATAAATGTTAAATATGATCCAAATCGAACGAAGCACGTAGCACTTTGACATTCCAATAATCTTGCGTAATAAGTCAAGTGAGTTTAATGGAATGAAAAAGATCGATTAAAAATCTTTAGATATATAGGTATAGAAAAGTCGGTCTATTAATAAATTTTAGATAGAAAAGTTTATTTTAAAGGTCTATCGAAGGATCCTATCTCCGTCTAGAGCACGATTGTTTCTGAGACGATGAAAAATTGTTTAAACGATAGGAAGTAAATAATTCGTTAGAGATAATAACGTGTATACGTTCTCGAGCCTACGTAAGAGATAGAAGATATCTAGGTAGGTAGGTCGGTAGATAGGTAAAAGTGGGGAAGGAAGGAGGATTATGTAGACGTAGAGTCTACATAGATAGGGTTGCGCGACTAGGAGGCAGTCTAGCTCGATCACGGCGGGAGGAGGGGGATTACGTTTAAATCGACTCGACTTGGTTCTCTTGTGCGGGATGCGCATTGCGCTATGCGAGGAGCGCGCATGCGCCTTGCTCGAATAAATGGTAGAGAGCGCGGGTAAGAGCGACGCTCGCATCGCGAAACGCGAAACGATTCGATCGTTCCTGCGAGAAGTATCTCTCCCGTCGTTCGTTCGATTACCTCGCGAATATTACGATTTATTACATTTTACTAACAGTCAAAGCTCGCGATTCCTCTCATTTTCTTTTTTCCTTTTACGAGTCTAACCAACGAGTCGCGTTTGAATCATTGAGGTTAGGTGGTTTAGTAATGGATTAGCGTTATATACTAGGGATAGAGATAGGGAGAACGAAAGAGAGTATATAATAATACGTCTGTATGTGTGTGTGCGTGCGTGTGCGTGAAAGAGAGGGAGAGAAAGAGCGTGCGTGGGTGCGTGCGTGTGTGTGAGAGAGAGAGAGAGAGAGAGAGAAGAGAGAAAAGGTCGTCGGTGGCGCTGCGGAGACTTCGCGCACAAGAATAATTAAAATCAATGTGACTTCGGTGCGGTGTTCCTCGGAGTCACGTTCTGCGTGCGTCGGTTTTTTAAAAAGCACTACGTTTACACGACCGACGTAAAGAGAGGGATGTCGAACGGATTGATGCTGCCGAATGACAATCACGATACGTGCCAGACGAGTAAGGACACACAGAATAACGTTCCTCGTCTATCGTATCCGTCTAGGATATTTCTGTCCCTCTTTTCTCATGATGCGATCCTACGCAGCTAGCACCACCTCGATGGTCACCGCTAATACCTCTGTATCCGTGGAGGGGTTGCACGGAGAACACTCTACTGGGGTGAGTTTCAGCTAATTGGAGTTATTTTTAGACAAAACTTTTTTCTCTACCTTGGCACGTATTTCATTCTCATCGTTATCCTCTTCGCAGATGGACCAGCATAACGTTGCCAGGCCTACATTGAAGAGAACAGCCGAGTCTGATCTGGAAGGTCAGTTACAGATTGTTCCTGCACTTAATAACCTAGAGTATGATTCTTTTCCTTATTTTCTTTAGTTTAATAAATTTTTATCTTATCCGTTATAACGACGTTGTGTATTGTCTTTGAACGAATTAGTTTCCATTTTATTCCTTTACCAGGTGTACCTATACCGAAAAAGCGTCACAAGAATCCACAACCAAAGAACGCGGTATGCGCTTTGAACGAATTAAAGACCGGAGCGGTATACAAGGTAGTCGGTCAAACCGGGCCCACTCATGCTCCAATATTTACCATCGCCGTACAGATAGATGGACAAACTTACGAGGGAAAGGGACGTACCAAAAAGATGGCCAAACATGCGGCTGCTGAACTAGCTTTAAGGAACATAGTGCAGTTTCGTAACACACCTGAAGTACATCAAGCTATTAATACGTGCCAGCCTGTCGTTCCCCTGGAACCCGATTTTACCAGCGACGTCACGGAGAGAGATAATCATCTTGTTAACGCGTTCAAAACATTGACTCACGAACCAAAGAATACTAACAAATTTTTGGACAAAGGTCCCGTTGCCCTCATCAACGAATTGTATCCCGGGGTCGTATACAAATGTATATCGGACAGCGGGGAAAGTTATGCCAAGTTTACAATATCCGTAACGATCGATGGAGAAACCTTCGAAGGCACTGGCCCGAGTAAAAAGCTGGCCAAAGCTGCAGCCAGTAAAGCAGCCTTGGCAAAATTAAGGAACGTCCACAGTTCCTCTTTTTGCATTCAACTCCCTGTTCGTGTATTACCTAACTTCTCGAATTCTGGTCATTGGCAGGAACAGATGACATTGCCACAAATCTTGGCAGACAAAATAGGAAAAATGGTAAATCAAAAATTCACTGAACTTATACAGAGCAAGCCACAACATGCTCGACGTAAAGTATTAGCCGGCATAGTGCAAACGAATGGGTCGGATGCCGAATTAATATGCGTCACTACTGGTAAAGCGTAGATAGATAAAGCGTAAAAACTGTTTAGAACGTAATAGGATATTGATCGTTCTTATTCGTTTAAGGTACAAAATGTGTATCCGGGGATCATTTAAGCGTAAGCGGTAGGGCCCTAAATGACTGCCATGCCGAAGTTGTGGCACGACGTTGTCTCTGCGAATATTTGTACAAGCAATTGGAGTTGCATACCGAAAATCGTTCCCACGAGTCCGTCTTGGAGCGCGTAAAGAAGGGGTTCAGATTGAAGCAGGGAATTCAGTTTCATTTATACATAAATACAGCTCCGTGCGGCGACGCCAGAATATTTTCTCCTCACGAGGAGAACGAATCCGTGGACAAGCATCCTAACAGAAGGGCCAGAGGCCAATTAAGAACAAAGATAGAATCGGGAGAAGGTACGATACCTGTGAAGAGCAGCGAAGGAATTCAGACATGGGACGGCGTTCTAATGGTAGGTACGGGTTCTATGGTTACTCGTAAATTCATTAACTAACGCGTACGATTTATTTTATCCCCCCCCCCCCCATAAGAATTGTTGTTGACCTAACATTTATTTCATTATTTCGATTCGCAGGGACAAAGACTGCTGACGATGTCGTGTTCAGACAAAATAGCTCGATGGAACGTACTTGGTGTGCAGGGTGCACTTCTAAGCCACTTCATCGAGCCAATTTACTTCCACAGCATCGTTCTCGGCAGTCTCTTGAACCCTAGTCACATGTATCGAGCCGTTTGCGGTCGTATCGAAAATACTATTCAAGGTCTACCACCGCCGTATAGGTTGAACAAACCATTGATGAGCCTCATAACTTCGTCCGAAGTTAGGCAACCAGGCAAGGCACCGAATTACAGTGTAAATTGGACTATCGGTGCGTAAGTTTATCTCGTGTCTATAACGTACATTTTTTCAATCCTAACGAGTACGGTTTCCTTTTAATGATGTACGCAGGTCAAAGCGAAGCGGAAGTTATTAATTGTACAACCGGAAAGGACGAATTGGGTAAACCCTCTAGAATTTCAAAACAGGGACTCTTTAGGAAGTTCTTCGGTCTGTTAGGTAAATTGGAAACGATCGACGATGCCGATCAAAATCAATGCCGTCATTACCTCGATGCTAAATCGTCGGTTCAAGATTACTCTGTAAGTTATTATTAAATAATATTCGTTGCAGAGACATCCATACGCACACAAGATATTTTTACATATCCATATACAACGTACATACATACATACATGCATACATACATACGTACATGCGTACATACATACATACATACATACGTACATGCGTACATACATACATACATACATATGTTTTATTCCCTTTTTCTTTTATGATAGCTTGCCAAACGTCAATTGAAGGACGCGTTTGTACGCGCTCAACTAGGTAGTTGGGTAAAAAAACCGATCGAGCAAGACATGTTCGAGGTGGATATCTGACTAAATCAGAGTATCGATGCGAACCCAACGAATAGGATAAACTCACATTTAGCGGAGTACGTAGTTCCTAATGTAAAATAGATCGCTCGTTCGGCGTGTCATGCTATGGCAGAATTTGGCATCAGTAAAGCATAAATCGTAGGATGTTGAAAGCAAAATACTTTGACTTTGTCACTGCACGATTCAACGACTAGTAAACATGTCGCGTTCAAAGTGTACAATTAATCGGTCGTTTTCGGTTTTAATCGAAAGCTAAATCAAGTCGGTACTCTTCGAATTTTTTGATCTTAAATAATACTAGTCACACGTCAATTTTTGACAGTTTCTATAGACTGGTAGGATAGATAAGGCGAAAAGTTTCGTTTCATAAGCGTTTAACGATTAATCGACGGAAGGGTGCAAAAGTATTAGAATGTTTTAGATTTTACTTTCTGTCGGTGTGTCGAGAAATTTGTGGATATTTCAGGATGAAACGAGTCAGCACATATCCATTCTTCGGAGTCTTATTGTTAAACTTTGTCGTCGTTCTCGTACAGCTACCTAAGTGTTTTATTGGACGAAAGAGAAATCGACGAAAGACCCTTTACATCCTCCTTCTCTTTCTCCCTTTTAATCGACTTTGCTACATACCAATTTTCCTCGAGGAACCCATGCTTCGTGGTTAAGTTTCGATCGAAAACTTTTCACGTAGATCTTATTCAACTTTCATTTTTTATTTCAACGAAAGTTATCGTGCCAGTACAATTATTCGGAACGAACCAATCTGTATTTTTAAATTTCAATAGAACGACTAATCGTACGTTGTACCGCAAACGCTAATTAATTAGCCTAACAGAGCCTATTGTGTCGACAGTGTGTATCCGGGTCACTTGTTTCCAGGAGCTGTAGTGTGGTACTTGCATTCATAGAAATTCTCTATGTATCTATAGACAAAGAGAAAAAGAAATACCGTCTTGAAGCGGGTCTCTTTTTCTCTGTCACTTTTATTTGTTGAAACTTTATAAGTCCTGTGCTTCTGCATAATAATTAAGCGATTTTAAAAGACTTTTAGTAATGTCAAATAGTCCTACTTCCCATTTTTTTCTATCTCTATGCGAGCTATTTATAACGTGTGAAATAAGTTTTGATTTGAAATAAGAAATGTTTCGAGAGTATCCACAACAGGCTATAAACCACTGGCAAAGCGAGCACCTCGTTCCTCTCTCTCTCTCTCTCTCTCTCTCTCTCTCTCTATCTCTCTGTCTGCCTTTCCACCCTCCTTCCTTCCCTACCTTTTAGAAATTCAAGCCGTCGTTAGAACGAACTCAGACTCCGCGGTTGTTTTTCCTGAGGTCCCTCGCGGGAAAAATCAATGTCCAGTAACGTGCAACGAGGGATCTACCAGCGTAGCTGCGGTATTGTTTTAGTAGGGCTCTAGTATTTACCGCATCCCTGTGAAAGGCTGTGACCGGATTCAGATTTTAACGAAGGATTTTTTAAAGACATCTAATCGTTCATTGCATCGTGGTATTTGATAAACGAAAAGGAAAAGTAAAGAAGAAGAAGCAAAAGACTTTTTTGATGACGAAAAATTGATCGAAAAACAAAAAAAAAAAAACAATCAAACATAAAAAAGAAATCCTTGCGAAAATATAAAACGTTTCTTTCCTTCGACGTTTCGTTTATCGTCTTCGCGAATCCTTCGGCGAGAGAAGAGCGTCCTTCAACAGTTCGATGTCGTTACCATTAATTTTGATAGCACGTATGTGAGAATGCGCGTGCGTGTATGTATGTACGTACGTGTGTATGTATGAGAAAAATTAGATGAATTAGCGCGAATGTTTGCGTTTGCCAAAGAGAAAATGAAACGTGAGAGCAAGGCTAATTAAAGAATAAAGTATTAGTAGAAGAGTAAGTTATAAATATTAATAAGTACATTAGAGGATGATTATTTAGAAAGTCCTAAGATCGTTGCCTCACTGTGCCAGTATTACAATTATAATGCAATTCTGCCGTAGTGACACACTGCCCGAAGTCGATCTAGTTTTGCGTCAAAGAACTCGACGACTCCGCCCGTGTTGCTTCTTTCGATTTACCCTCCTCGATTATCACAACCAAAATGCGATATTTGCGTTCGTATCTACGTTCTTAGTTGCATTTAGTTTATCGATAAGTATTACATAAGAAAGCAAAATAATAAGAGAGAGAGAGAGAGAGAGAGAGAGAGAGAGAGAGAGAGAGAGAGAGAGAGAGAGAGAGAGAGAGAGAGAGGAGGGAGAGAGAGAGAGGGAGGGGGGCGGAGATCGCAATGAAATGGAGCTATATATTTACGTAATATATTTATCGATCCAGTTAAAGTCATGTACGTAGCCACGTAAAATATTAACACCACGTAATTTGTTTTGTTTATCTAGATATAACAAATATAAGTATTTATATTTTTATGTTGCTTTACAAAAAAAAGGCAGAGAGTTTCGGTACAAGTAGCTAGAAGATTATTTATATTGTTGACTCCTTTTATCTTGTGTAAATCGTTATGATGAAGCATTTATTTGTTATTACCATCGTTTTGTTTAAATTGAAGCTGTTATTTTTTTTATCGTTATACTTTACTAGCACACATATTATAAGATCAAAAAGAACAATGTCATAATAGAATATCATATTGCAAATCGATTCCGACAGGTTAAACATTTTTTCCTCTATTTTCTCTATTCGTTCTCTAATCTAGTCTCTGATATTCTTTCTCCTTCTTTCCTTTCCTCCTCCCCTCCTCTATCTCTCTCTCTCTCTTTCTCTCTCTCTCTCTCTCTCTCTCTCTCTCTCTCTCTCTCTCTCTCCTATTTGTATTTAAATCTCTCTTCTAAAGAAAGAACGATGCATTTCTTTTGTTGTAGTGCGTACACAGAACGTACGTAGCAACGATCGTGCCAAGAAACGCAATCGTTACGTTGCATCGTACATTAACATAAACATTAGTCCTCTATAATGTTCAAATAGTATTCTCATATATGTCTCTTATTTCGTATTCTCGTGAAAATAATTTCTACCCAAAAATTGTTTACCAAGTATAAGTCATACTTGATGTGATGTAATATAAATGGTAGGATATGTCATTTATTTTTTAATCGTTGATATATCTGGATTATTTGGATATTATTAAGTTACAAGAAAAATTGTGTCATAAGAAAAATTGGGTTATAGAGGATTAAAAAGCACGATGAAAGAGTAAAGAGAAGACGTAGGTGCTTTGTTCTTATTGTTAGCCGACGCTTCTTCTCGTAGTCGTGACCCGTTTGTTTGTTCTATCGCCCTCCGGCTAAGTGAAAACGAAAGAAAAGGAGGCTACGATGTTAAATACGACAAGGAACAACGACAAGTCATCATTCGTAGCACGAAAGCTCAAGAGCGTACATGTCTCCTCCGTTCTCCTTCTTCTCTCTTTCGTCATTGTACTTGTGCAGTAGTAGCACTAACGATATACCAGCGAGTGTACCGTATATATGTATATACATGTATATGTGTATATATATACACACACACATAAACATATATATATATATATACACGTAAAAAGGAATCGCGTAAAAAATATACGCGTACATGTAGCACGTATACACATATGTACTTATACATATAAATATAATACATTTTTAGGAAAAGATCATATACCACTTAGTGGTCGAAAAGCGATCGATATAAATTTTGTGAGTGAGAATTTAATTATTAATTTATTACTAGTAGTTATTATTCGGTAGTTTCAGTAGAATTCAAAAGGAACTTCGATTTCCAGTTTCTCTCCTGTTATACGAAGACATTATCTATTTACAAGTAGAAACAGTACCGCGGGGGGTGAGTCACCTAAAATTAAGATATATTTATATCTCGGTTATATTTTGATGATAAAAATAATATTTTTGAGGAAGAATATGTTTTATTCGAAGCAGTTTATATAGGAGCGAAAACTTTTACTTCAAAATCATATTTTTTACAATATAGGGAAATAATTAAACTCGATTTTGTTGATCATGAACAAGATGAAAAACGGATCAAGATATATTACGAACGTTTATTGTAATAACTGCAAGCCGAAATATCCTCCTTCAAGTCCTCGTATTTTTTAATCTTATAAAATATCTTGTGGAAGACGATATATATATATATATGTTTTTGTTAGAAGTCTATTGAAGTACACGTTAAATACTAATTGACATTGTTGTTAGGATATAAAATTAAGAACTATCGAATATCGTAAATAAACGATATCGTAAATATACGAGTTTCTTCGAATAAAAAATCTTCTTCAAAAATCTTGTCTTATCATCACAAATAATAAAGATGTTCATGTTTCACACTTTTAAATGACTCTACCGATATGTACATATATATATATATATATATATATATCGACACACACACACACACACACACACACACACACACACACATCTCGAGCTCGTTTCGAGTTATCGAAAGAACATCGAGTGTCGAGCAGGAAAAAAATTCTTGTAGTCGGCTAGATTTTAAGCTTGACTAGTGCCTCTAGATGTAATTTCTCCGATAAGTAAGAAAATCGATCTAGTTGAAATTACAAATAAATATCTTTATTTATCAACAATTAAAAAAAGAAAAAAAAACAAGAAAAAAGAGCGAACAAAGGCAAAACAGGGAGAGAGAGAGAGAGAGAGAGAGAGAGAGAGAGAGAGAGAGAGAGAGAGAGAACGAAACACGACCGACATTTTTCTTCGTCTTCTTTTTATTATCACAACTTTGTATTAAAATACTAATGTTTTGACAATTTTTTTGTGCGCTTAAAACAAGAAATTTTGTGGACTCGTGCGTAAAAAGAAAAGAAAATATGGAAAATGATATCTCTTTACTGACGGATTTCTTCTTTACGATCCGGTATTCATAGCTTCAGGCTAGGACAATGGAAAAAGAACATTTCTTTTTGCATATCGTAAGCGTGCGCGAAAAAATTGCAGCCGCTAGCTTTTTACACGCTCAACAATACTTATCGTCATTGTGTTTTGTAATTTACTTTGTCCTTTCTCTTTTTTTTTTTTTGTTTTTATTCAAAGGAAAATAAGTAAAGTAATGAGTGCGAATTCAAGTTTTTTAAATAAAAAGAAAATCTGTTGGAATCGAGAAAACGATGTTAGCGATCATTTACCTTGCACCGACACTTAAGAAGATCTTTTTACAAAATAAAAGAAAACAAAAAATTTAACTCGGAAATATTTTAAGGTAGAGACAAGGAATATATAAGAACTGTCATTTTTTTCAAACTTTATAGAATTATGTTTATATGATTATATTTATACGATTATTTTTACAGGATTTTCTTATTTTTTAAACCAAAGATTTAAAGATAGTTTTGATAGTTTTAAAGTAGGAAAGAATATATAACAGGTGCAGTTGTTTTTTTTTTTTTTTTCAAACTTTATAGGTATTACATTTCTATCGCGTTTACACGGGAATTAACCATCTTCCGATAACGATCTATGACAATTAAAGTATCGTATAGTCTTCGTAGTATTTCGTACTTGATTTCTCATCGAATCTACTATAAACGTATCTTTCTATCAAGATCTCAATGAATAACAATGAATTCGAAGCATTTTTTAACTGTCACTCAGATCCAATATTGTAAGAAAATAACAAGCTAGAAAGAAAAAGAAATTTTGTAAGAAAAAATCTCGATTAATGTGAATGATCAGGTACGAAGTACGATCGATCTTCAGCACGTTATTATACATATACATATTGCAGCTTAACATTTACTTGATATGTATCCCATTTTCTTTTTTCTTCTAAGAAAAGGTCAAGGCGAACGATATATATACCGACGGACAACCCGTAGGATTCTAAACAATCGATATAAAATGACGTATATCGGTCGTTCTTCGAAAATTAGCAGAACGACGTTTTAGTAAGTGAATTTGTCTCTCATTTTTTCTACATTAATTAAAAATTTCTAAATCTCTAAATTAACAGACACTTTTGTTGTAATGCAAGTTATATTGTGTCTCTCAGCGCGAAATAAAATATAAACCTACCTTTAAACTCGCAAAGATCAGCGATGAAAAATCGTAAGCTTCAAGATCAGAGATCGTCTATCAAGTTGGCATATTCCTCAACACGATTCGGGTCGAGCGAGAATAAAATGATGATAAATGTTGAGTAAACTTTTCAAAGACAATTTTATTTTCAAACACACCTTTCCCCAAGAGGCAGAACACTCGAATTTGTTACGTCGTCACGATATTTCGTTTAGGAAAGACATCATTTTTCTTTTTTCTTTTTTTTCTTCTTTTTTTTTTTCAAAGTAGACGTTTAATCAGGAAATGGAGGACTGCGTAAGCAGCGATAATGATCGAGGCACGATCGAGAAGCTTTTGATATTGAAATTTGTTACATATCCCATGATACGACGGCGCTTTTTACTTATCATTTCAAATTTTAGAATCAACGTATACAATGATTTTTGCAATCTCGAATAATATAACTAAATAAGGCGCCGGTTAAGTTGATAAGCCGGTGCGTATACTTCATCGCTAACGCAGAATCACATTTAGTAATTTGCCGAGTCTGCTAAAATTTATTGGTTTCTTCTTCGATCGAAACGATGCGAAATTTTAATGGGTGACTATATATATACACACACATAGTCCTCGTTGGTAACGAAAAGATTGATATAAACTATATATCACTGAACCAAACGAGTTTTACAACGATCGATACGTTCTATTAATATCTATATGTGTAAGATATGACGCTATGTGATATGATAGAATTAGTTTCTTCGAAAATGATTCATAACGATCGAAATCGAGAGACGACGATGATTATTTTCTTTTTTATCTTCTTATCTTAGAAGAATCTTATTATATGAACTAGGTGACGGAAAAAAAAAAAATATGTTAACATATAATATGTCGTCGAACAAGTAAAGTCGATATGTTAGCTAATTTTTACTTAAGAATAACCATATAATATCTATAAGATGATCGAGAGTAGATTGCTATGGATCACCATATATGATAAGCGAACGTTGCCGATTTAATGCGTTATTAATATTGTTACAAAACAATTCCACGATAATTTCATATAAGTGGGACATGTTACCCCAAGAGATTTTCTTTCTATATATCATATATTGTCCCTCGATGCTTATTAATATAGTGAAACGTGTCATTATGTAATAGTAAAAGTTGTATATAGTGAACAATGAAATATTCACAGTATCTCGAAGAACATAACTATTCTTGGCAATCCAAAGTATCAGCTGATACTTGCGTCATTAATGCATTTACCAGAATACGTTTCTCGCTTGATTTTGTTGGAAGAACTTTCATCTTTCCTATATACAAACGTTACTTAATTATCCAGCAACGAGCAAGAAGCGAATGACATCAGTTTTCTCGTCGATACGATTATTATTATTAATATCGAAGCCTGTAAATGATCCGAATTAAAAGATTCCCCACACACAAAATCAATTGTGTATACTATTCCGTAATAATTCAACCCAATAGATATATTTAATATTCGTCTGAAATAATCACTCTGTCTTATTACAACGGATTATCTTCAGTTTTCATTATTTATAAATATTTAATTGTGGCGATAAAAAAAAAAAAAGAAGAACTGACGTTATCGATTGGCCGTATAGATTCGGAGGGATAATATATAACACATAATAAGAGGAATTTGGCCAAATTGAGACGCAACCATCACTATACAGATGTGATTTATGGCCGCCGCAGACATACATACATGACACATACTTATACGCAAAAAGAAAATTGCATTATGTATCTTAAATATTGCTTTACGTATCTCGTTGGGATTCAAACTTAGAATCCAAAATATCAGATTGATTCATAAATATAAGTGTTATTACATAACTAAGGAGATTATTACAATAAAATAGAATTCATTTATTAATCAACCGGGGATAGCTATGTTATATCGAGTATAAGTGACGTTGTAAGTAAAGAGTATATATTGCAACAAAATGGCACTTATTTCAGAATCAACATAATCAAATGTCGATATCCTACAATTCAAAGTAATTAGATATATGTTTGAAACTATTCCCACATAAAATTTAGTTACAACGAAGATCTTGATCCCGATGATTTAGATATGATTGAAACATAAAATTCTAATGAGAAGTGATATCGATAAGGCAATGACCGCGGTGCGAACTCGTTGATACTTCCTATCGAGGAAGGACGATCGATCTAAAGAACGGACGCAATACGAGTCGAGTAGATTAGAGAAGCCATCGGTTTCATACTTTTCTACAAAAATAGCCTTTATATCGAAAGGGATAAAGTTAATCGGTCGTTGGGATTTTGTTCGAAATTCCACCCGTTTTAATCTTAATTAAATATTCGATCGAGAAATAGATTTATCATTGTCGTAACGCGTTCGTTCTTTCGAACACGGCAACTGCTCTCGTTCTTTCCTTTCTCACGCCTTGTGTGTGTGTGTGTGTGTGTGTGTGTATTTGTGTGTTTGTGTGTAACTTGTATGTATGTGTATATTTATATGTATACTGCTATCTTAATTTTAGGGTTAATTTCGACAAGTCGAATAGGTACAACGTTAACTCTAGCTTTTTTTTCTTTTTCTTTTTTCTTGTGCCTCGAAGGATCGGCGAGTAAAATATCCTTCTGCATAGGTGCACTTGCAATAACATGCATTCGACGTTCGCTTTAATCGCGGTCTCTTTTTTCAACAGTGTTATACACGTATAACGACGAAATATATTGGTATTATGATATCGTACCACCGAAACTACTCGATAGGAATGTAAGGATTATTTTTACGGGCGTATCCTTTCGACAAATCAACGAACAGCATTCGGCAATAGGAACAGAAGGGGACTGTCGAATGAGAGAGAGAGAGAGAGAGAGAGAGAGAGAGAGAGAGAGAGAGAGAGAGAAAGGGAGAGCGAAATAGCTCGGCATTAATAGAACAATATTTACAAGGAATAACAGAGCATCTTCCCTTCTTCAACGTTCCTTTCTAGTTCTTTTTTATTAATCGAAAAGGAAGTCGTTGCTTTTTAGGTATGTATTGAATTTTTCGTTGAACGAAAATGGACGTTTAAATATTTTTCTTGAAAAGAAGACGATTCGTTTTAAACGTATCTCTCGACGATCTCTCGTGCAAGCGTCTAATGTAAGATTGAACGCGTTCGACGACACTTGGAGGATAATCGTGTTGAAATTCAGACTTGTCAAGTAAGAAGAAGAAAGGAGCGTCAAATCCTTAGAAATCGTCGACTTTCTTCGGCTTGTGAATCGTCGAAGAAGGATTTTCGTCGTTAAAGGCGCGTAGATCCCTCGTACGTACCTCTTTCGGATTTTTTGTTCTTCTTTTTCTTTTTTTTTTCTTTTTTTTTGCTTTTTTTCCTTTTTTTATCTCTCGGAGAAGAAACTTGCCCGTTCTTGCAATAGGAGCAACTCTTCTTCGATATTCAGCCATCGGCAACGAAGCTAATCGGTTCGTGTAAAAGATGCGCGGGACTTTGGATGAATCCAGCTGGTGGATTCCAACGAGACGTTGTTCGAGGATCGATTGCACTTGACTCGTTACCAGTCGTAGTCGTGCTGATGAAATGGATTGGTGCATGGTTGTTGGGCGTGCAGATGGGTCTCTATCGGAGGTGGCTTTGCCAAATCGAACTCTTTACCTATCACCTCATTATAAACCTAAAACAGAGATAGATTATCGATAGTTTTGTGTCATCGAGGCCGACGCGTTATGGAAGATCGATCGAGGGATATGAGATCGGGACTACTTTATAGCGTGTTCAGAGAGTATAGCCTTCTGTAGAAGTCGCTCTTTTTTTCGTTTTCCGAGCGTCATAAAAACGTCTTATTAGTTTTCTTCTTCTTCTCTTTTTTTCCTTTTTTGTTTTTTGTTTTGTTTTCTTTTTTTTCTTTTTTTTTTTTTCTTTGGAGTGGTCATTCCAAAGTTTTGTCTTTTTCTTTTCTTTTTAATTGGTATGATTTTACTAAACCTTGAAGCTCCTACGGATATACTCGTCCTCTCCTTTGCCGGTCATACCGTAATTATATCCGCCGCCACCACCGCCGCCGCCGCCGCCGCCGCCATTCAGGAATGGATTCGTTGGGTTGACCGCACCTACAGATCGATCATAATGTTTCAGGATAGATATTATAGGTCACAGATCTATTATAATATATTAGATTATTTTATAAAGATTAGATGATCCTAAAAAGATGGGAGATACATCATCGCTGCAGAGTTCTTAGGGACATAAAGATTTTTGGGATTATATTTAGGTGTGTATTCTGGTGTTCCACGGACGAGTAAGGATTCTGATCTACGATCAATTTGCATTTTGCGAACGGTGCTTTAAATCATTAAAGCAGTTCCCTCAGTGAATTCCATCGTTCCGTAGACTCTTACCTCCGTTAACTCCAGGCACGTCCAAGTTACCGCCAGTGGTTTGATAGGTCGCGCCATATCCAGATTCTTGATTAGCCAGTTCGTGGAGCCGAGTAGAACTGAGTGCTCTTGGAATAGCGTTGCTTGGTACACCATGAGGCGCCAGATGCGTAACCTCGGCTACTTGATGAGGATCCTCGGTTTGCGGTAAGTCGGAAACAAAGCCTGTATCTTTCCTGTAAAAGTTGATGAAAATGAAGGCCGCTAAAACGACAAGGCAGGTGAGGCCGTAAACTCGGAAGGTCGTCGTAGTACCTGGAGAATCAAATGTTATAATGAATTTTTTCTCGTCGAATTATATATATATATATATTTCGAGTTATATATTATTTTCACTTGCCATAAGCAGTGACGAACATGCCACCGATCACCGCACCGCATCCTCTTCCGAGACCGTGATGTAATCCTTGAAGAACTCCTTGGGCACTCGAACGCAAATGTTGCGGCGTGTTATGGGCGATGTAACTGCAACAGGCTGCCCAGACCGCGGCATGAGTGATCCCTTGAATAAATTCGAATGGTAGAACCCACCATGGATTAACGAGCCAAGATATGTAGAGGAAACGTATTACGTTTCCGGCTAAACCAAGGCACAGAACCTGCGAAAGTACAATTTTTATTGCAAATCGTATCGCTGTAATATCTTTTCGATCTATATGTCTCTACCTTAACGTGACCGATCTGTGTAATCAATCTGAAACTGAAGAAATAAGCGAAGATCTCGGAAATGTGATTTATCACGGAGGCAACGCCGAAGAGAGTGGGCGAACCGCCGTAATCTTGGAGGTGCCAGAAGAGAAAAGTGAAGATGAGCCCGATACCGAAGCCCATCCACCAGGCGACGAAAAGGAAGGAACCACACTTGAGATCTTTAAATTGCTTCAGAACTGTCACCCATTCTGGAATCTCTCGCATCGTTTGAGCAAACATTTTCGTCTGAGGAGAAAAAAAAAACGAAAGGAATAGACTTTCCCCTCCTCGCCCCTCCCCCCTCTGACTTTATACAAAAGAGTACAAACTTGGCCTTCCGGAGGCAACGGCTTTGGATTGATCGCGGCCGAGGAATCCTGCAGGCCTGGGAGGTTCAACTGTTGCGACAGCTGACTCTGCAGCTGTTCTTCCCTGGTCGGTTCAGCCGGTACTTTCGCCACTTCCTATTACGAGAAGGTTCTTTTTACACTTCTGCTCTTTGTTGGTTCGTTCGTTTGTTTTTTTTTTTCTTTTTTTTCTTTTTTTTTCTTATCTGTTCATGAAGCAAAAGCTCACCGGTTCGGAAGCAACAACGTCGTACTTGAAATTGATCTGCAACGCCGTTATAAGCGCAGCACCCATAAGAACGCAAAATATGGCGAAGCAAATCGTATAATTCTTTTCTCTAGCATCCGGATCGCAAGGATGATCTGGGAAAGCCGTACTATGATCTAGAGCTATACCGACAAAGAACATGGCCAATCCCCATCCCAAACTTCCGAACATTCGTTGATGTCCGTACCTATACAAATTTAAAATCACGAAGAATAATGATACATCGCCCTTTTTATTTTATCAATCGTGTTAATACGTTTTACCTATCGGCATCTTCGCCGAGTAGAGTAATCACAGCAGAGTCTGCGAGCGTTATAGCGGGAGCTGAGAAAAATTCGCCAACTACGACTAACAGTAATAAGAGGAAGAACGTTTTGTGTATATCCTGAAAAAGAAGAAGATCCATCGTTTGATATAACGAAGAGAGAGAGAGAGAGAGAGAGAGAGAGAGAGAGAGAGAGAGAGAGAGAGGAGGGGGGAGGGGGGAGAGTAAAATCTGAAATGGATGGATGGGAAAGGAAGAGATCGTAGTAGTTGGAGAAATAGATTCTACATGTGGACCATTCTTAAAGTAGCCAAGTTGGTTAAAGAATCTTGACCCATTAATGGCCTATTTTGTCGATGGCCTATTTTTTCGTATAGCAATGAAATAAGAAACACATACCGGTAATCTGTATACGATGGAACTGAAAAGCGGCTTGACCCAACCCTTGTTCTCCTTCTCGTTATAATTAGCGGCATAGGAAACGGCCAGAGGACTTTGTCCGGCCGAGTTTCGTACATTTCGTTTGTTTCTTACTGACGTTGCGTCCGGGAATGCCTCGTCTTTCCCCTCCTCTCTCTCTTCGAACTCTTCTTCGTCCTCCAAAGACATCAGTTTCCTTAGACTCTTCATACTCGACCATGCAGCCTCGTCGTTAGCAAAACTAGCACGAGACGTTTCCTGATCCTGATGAATATCACGACGAACCATCGTCTTCTCTTTCGGTGGCTTCATTTTTTCCTTCGTTCGACCTTGATAGGCCTTTTTAGGTACTCTGCCCGCTTCAAGGGGCTCGTTCTACGAGAAATAATTAGAATAAAAACAAAACAAAAAATACCTGCCATCGAATTCGTTCCGATTGATCAGGGAATTCATGAAAAAGGTGCGACGTTACTCACTTTGAGAAAACGTTTGTATTCGAGCACATCAGCGGGACGATTCTTTCGTTGTAGTGCCTCGAAATCTATGATCTTCGCGTTGGGATCGCTGGTATCGTCCTCGAAAACCAACTGCTCGTATCTCAGATCTCCGGAAGAAGTATTCTCTTCGTTCGAAGCAGCTCGGCGCTTTCTTACTCGATTATTTTCAAGATCATAAACGTTACGAGCTTCCCCGTTGTTATTATCGTCGATCCTCTTAACCTCATTTTGCTCGATCACGTCGCTATTGGCTTGGCCATCGATGATCTCGTTGTCGTCGGTGCTTCGTCTCAATCTTTCGAAGACGACGTTTGCTGCGACCTCCAAGTATTCGTCTTCGGTCGGAGCATGATAACATTCGTCCAGGTCGATCGATCTCTTAACGATCCTCTGTCCCGGGCTGGATGCCTTCAAGAAACTGGTAGAATTCTCTTTGACCATACAACTCGTGGCAGGAGGTTGAATGAAGCCCAGAGGTAGCGTAAAGATGATCCAACAGGAAAGAGAAGCTAGGAGAATCAGCTTACCTTTTTGCCACCTATCAAGTTCGAATCGATACGAATGATCCACTTAAGAAGCATAGTTTTAGATGGATAGAACGAAGAAAAATAATATTATACGACGGAACATCCGAAGAGGACTCACCTGTCGGCCAAAGAACCCCAGAAAGGTGCGCTAAGGAATTCAATGAGAGGTCTGATCCCAATAAGCAAACCACACTGAGCTGCATTCATACCCATTTGCTTGAAATAAACTCCCATAAGAGGGAAGAGAGAACCGAAGGCCGAGTAGAAGAAGAAGTAAAAGGTCTTGACCGTGAGAAGTTCTTGATCGACGGAACCGAAGAGGTATTCTAAGAAGTCGCTCTTACCCCTAATCTTGTGCGTGGCTTCCTTGGGTTCGGGATATAGAGTAGGGTCGACCTCACCCTGGGCTTGAGGATCGACCATGGGCCTGGCTCCTGGCACCTGAGGAAGATTCCTTCCTGATGCCGTATGTTGCTCGTCCTGTCCAATCGTTCCTTCCTGTACGCCATAGTCGTAATCCTCGTGGCCATAGTTCTGCATGGCTTTAATTCACCGGGCAACTTTTCTCTCTCTCTCTCTCTCTCTCTCTCTCTCTCTCTCTCTCTCTCTCCTCGTCTTCTCTTTTAGAAGAGAGCTGACAATCTCTTTGTTCTCGTTCGAAAGTTTTTCGGAGTTTATTCTCTGGAATCCTCGGTGGGTGCCTCTTCTCTTTCCTCTCGTATAAACCACGTCCCAATCTCTTTAAAGTACCCAGTCGAATCGATGTCCCGAGCGTGCGCCACCTATTCCATTCGCGAAATCGATAGTTCAGTCAGTGCGCCAGCGCGACTTCCCCCTTGTCGACTTCCTTTGGACAGCCGCGAAATCTCACCTGCCAAAAGCTTTACTTGTCCTCTCGTTTAGAGTAATAACTCGATAATCCTCAAAGTTAATGACAAGCGCGTTTTTCTTTATATCGTACAAGGCCAACCACCCCGGGATAGACATTTTTAAGTATCCAAATTTTTAATTAAAATTATTTTCAGTTTCTCACGGGTAATAACAATCTTTGTGAAATTTTTGAAATATTCGAGAAAGACGTATCCTAGATTAAACCTTTGATTTTAAAATGATAGATCGTTCATAAAAGTCGGTTAAAAATTACGCCCGTTTTCATTGACGGCGTAAACCGCCATAACACCATCAGGCGTAGTGAACGACCTCAACGCACATTACTCATTTGTATATCAAAGTTCATGCGTGTATCGACGAGATAAACCGAATCATATGTTTGTATTTTTGTGTACGTATTATGTATCTAAAAAAATTATAATATGATAATCGTAAAATGACTCGTAATGATTGCATCAGAACTGCAAGTTCGGCGCTTAATTTATCTTTCGCAATGACAAAATATTACTCGGAATTGACGTTGATCGTATTTTTTTTTTTCCCGCGACAAAACTGCCGTACGTATTGAACGAGTATAATACATTCAACGAGTATACGCATATAATTGATTAAGATTTGATATTTTTAATCATTTTGGGGTCAAAATTTCACCCATGATAACCTTTAATAATTGAGAAGAGACATGCGCGGAAGGAAACTCGCAACGCGAAGCGTCACATTCTCCTTTGCAACGCGCGGACGCTTGGACGTTTCTGACCTCCTTTCTCGGCGATGACATAATTCGTCTTTATATTTCCTTCGTCGATAAAGGGATCGAGCTACGCAATTACGTACGTACGTACGAGCGTAAGCCGATGCCGATGGAAGTAGATAGATAGATAGATAGATAGATAGATAGATAGATGGATAGATGGAGGAGAGAGAGAGAGAAATAGCGATCACAACGAACAATTTCGTCAAATATAAAAAAAAAAAAAAAATGATAAATATTTGATAGATTGTACAAGATGGGTTTTGATTTTGTTCTACGACACAGTCTTAATGCACAGGCGGCTTATAAACAATTAAGCGTCATAAAGTGAATGGGAACTGCTTTCTTCTTTTTTTTCCCTCGTCTTATACATCGATCGATAATCGATCAGAGATATTTCCAAAGGCGACAACGTTGTTCCGATCGACGCATTTAAGTTCTCACGTTATAAACCGTTGCTAAACTAATAGGGAATGAAATTGGGATATCTCATTGCAATTGGCCACGCTTCTCCCTACATCTCTCTGTCATAACTCATAACGTTACCAATAATACCTATCGACTTTTTTTTTTTTCGAGTGGCCTTTCGAGCGACCTTTCCTATCAGGTTCAGTGGAATAATTCGAATTTACAGGAAGGAATCGAGCCGTGAGCCTCTCGCTCTGATTAAAAAAGCGACGAGAAGGATCGATCGAAGCGACGACTGACACGAATGAACCGCGTACGTGAGAACGAACGGCACGTGTCTCTTGAGAGAACGGAATCTAGAGACGCAAATACTTATATCTATCGCTACTCGAGATTAACACGCGTCGGTCGCGTGCGAATATGCGATAATAATGACTCGCTGAAAAGAGCTTCGGCTGTTCGATGAACCGATCGATCGATCGATCGATCTCAAAGCGTAGAGATCATTAAAACGATTAAAAATTCGTGTAAAATTTCGT
Organism: Dolichovespula sylvestris; assembly: GCA_918808275.2. Lineage (NCBI taxonomy): Eukaryota > Metazoa > Arthropoda > Insecta > Hymenoptera > Vespidae > Dolichovespula > Dolichovespula sylvestris. Next base: position 4,974,707 of record OU964982.1, on the reverse strand, counting down.
AAAGTAGTTTAATCGAAGGTTTCTCCGATTATCGCCTATTCTATGCATACAAGATGCATGAACGACGTATGAAAGGCGTATGCATGACGCCTCGATGCGTCAGAGAGATACGAAAGAGCTGCACGTTCGTGTCCTTGACATCCCGATTAAATGGACCGCGTTAAAATCATCTTTCGTATTTTTCAGAAGGATAAAATATCGAAAGTAACGAGAAAAAGAAAATAAGACCATAAAAAAGAGATTCGTATGTGAACGGATCCAAATTTGAATTGTTAATATAATAAATAAATAATTTGTTTATTCGATTGTCATGCTACGATATTCATGAAATATGTAGATACATTAACGTTTAAACTTAATTAAATATAAATTATGTACAAGTTGCGCATCTTGCGTCGATGATGCTCGAATAAACGTGCACGCACTATGCGAGTCAATAAATTTAATTTCGCGAGTTTAAGATAACTCGTGGGATCAGATCCATACGAGAACGGTCGGGAACAGTCGCAGAAGTCGAGGATGGTGCTGGCTTCGGTGGTCCTTGGAACATGCAGGTTTTGGCGGTTTTTAAAAGACGACCATTATTTGCGGTTCGCCAATAAACCGTACGGACTGCTTGCTTTCCGGCTACGTAACTAACTGCACCACCGATCAACATCTGTAACGGGAAACGTAACGTTTTGTTCCTTTCATTTTTTTTTTTTTTTCTTTTTTCATATAAATCGTCAAATACCTTTGAGATATATATATATATACATATATCTTAAATATGACACAGATGCAAAAAATAGATAGATGATCGAATATAAGCGTTTAAGAAGGAACGTACGTACCTTTAAGTAGTGTTGGCTTATACTGCTTTAAATGACTAGATAGTACGAATATATAACTGTTCTTCCAGTTATATTTCCAAGTTTCGAAATGCCAGAACAAGGCTTCGATCTTTTGTTTCCTTGTCTCTACCTCATCCGTGGTTCTTCGCTTCGGAGTGTGATGGACTGATGAAAGAGCGCTCACTCCGGATAATTTATACGATAAATCGAGTGTCACGCGTCATCGAGATAGCGTCATTCACGGCGTACGATTCGTTCGTACTACTTGGAAAATCTCTCAACGATTGGTGCTGGGATAAAGACGTATTAATGTTTTTTCTCCATCCTCTCGCCTCTCATCTCGTACTCCGTCGCGAGGAAGATGTAGATAAAACGTTAGAAATTCTCTCGAACAAAAGCCGGATCAAACTCGAAACTGTCGTCATTTTTTTTTTTTTTTTTTTTTTCTTTTTTTGAGAAATTTTATTTATTTTTACGTGACCGACGACGATTATAATGACTTGTATATCTCTACGTTTATTTATTATCGATTGCGATATTTATTTGTTCCGTTGCATCGCACAAAAACAATTATTTCTCTCTCTCTCTCTCTCTCTCTCCTCCTCTCCTATCGAGTTCGTAGAAAGCGAGTACTTACGTTATCTATACATCTCGCGAGAATCTTGTGCTCACGTCGATAAAAGACGTAGTCCACCTTCAGAGATAATGTTTGAGAAAGTTCCGTTTACGCGTCGATGGAAAATTTATGACGATTAAAGTAATACGTATGCATACACACACACACACACACACACATATAAGCATGAAAATGTTGCTAAAACATTCGTGGATGAGACGTAACATGAGTTTGCCGAGTGTGTCGAGTAAGCAAGATGACATAGCGAAAATTTTACATTATTTTTTTATCTATAATTGTTCAATCATGAAATTGTCGAATAATTGTCGAAACCAATGGCGTTAAAAATTCATACGATATGGTAAAACAAATGACTTGTAGAAATGAGACGATTACCGGTGCCAATGAGTCTGGAGCGGTAACAACTCGTTTCCTTATCTTTAAAGAGCACGCTTCTTCCTTATCATTAAGTACTTTATCCACTTTCCATTTGGCTTCACCATTTCTTTCTCTATTTTTCTTCCCTTTATCATTTACACAACCGTATCGTATTCGAGACAAGATAAATGATAAGATATTGAAAAGATATACTTGAAGTTAAAAATAGAAAATTTTAGTCAACGTGCATTTTTTCATATATTAATTGCGTGTGTCGTAAAAAGAAAAAAAAAAAAAATTAAACCTTGTATCTAATTAATTGTTAAACATCTTCTTTATGGATAAGACGTACTTATTGAGAAAATTATTCAATTAATTATTGATAAACAAATTGTTGACGTTTAAATGTTTCAAATAATAGTTTAAAAGTTCACGAAAATCTCTTTACAATGGAAAATTTTATAAGTATTGTCAAAGTATCATTAAGATCGATAAGCTTTAACGATCGATAATAATTATCTTTCGAGCTTCCAAAAAGAAATCATTCAAAATTGTAATATGTTGAACATTTTAAAGGTTTTCTCGATCGATATAGTAAAAGTTCATGAAAATGTTCACGAGGCTAATTTATTTTTGCCACAATAGTTAGGGCGTATTAATCGAAAAATGATGATGACTGATTAAAAATATAATTTATATAATTTCCAGAAATATATTATAAACATTTCAATATTTAAAAGATTCTGTAGACTCCGGGGAATAATAAGAACCATTAAAAGTTCATAATAAATAATTAATAATTGAGAAATAAATTATTAAAGTTTGTCGTATATATCAATGTATTTGGTATATCTATATATATAAGTGGCTATAATCGACTACCATATTGTCGCAAAAATGTTCGATTTGTGATAGGCGAACAGAATAATGGAGGAGGTCGCTAGATAAAAGGCGGGAAAATGCTATATAGTTTCAGGTTGCGACGCTAGATGGTGCCAGGTGTATTAAAAGGTACCCATTATTAAAACTTTAATTACTCCGACAACCGCTGGATGGCAAAAGATTTGAAAGTCCATCTTGGGACCGACTACTAAAGGTCGATAAGATGGTATTATTATACGCCTGTCGCCATCTAGCGTAGGAACATGTACTAAATGTTTTAGCAACGCAGTTCTTAATATCCCTGGCGTCATCTAGCGTAGAAAAATGTTATTAACGTCTTACCAGCGTTTAATACCCCTGGCGCCATCTAGCGTCGCGACCTGAAACTATATAACGTTTTCCCGCCTTTTATCTAGCGACCTCCTCTATTATTCTGTGCTCCTATTAAAAATCGAACATTTTTGCGACAATATGGTAGTCGATTTTAGCCGCTTCTATAGATGTACCGAATACATTGATATACATGGTAAACTTTAATAATTTATTTCTCAGTTATTAAGTGTGCTTCATTAACCTTTTCTGTCTTATATTATTCTTGAAAGTCTGTAGAACATTTTGTACATTTAAATATTTATCATTTATTCCTGGATGATAAATAAATTGCATTTTTTATCAGTGATATTTAGTTTAATACGTTATGGGTATTATTTATAAAATAATTAATTATTGGAAATATTTCATCAACTTTTATGAAATCATATCAAACTAGAGAGTCCTCAGAATGTTCTACATACTATAATTTATAAGACTTCTTCCTGAAATCTTTATAAATAATTATTAGAAAACGTTAAAATTTATCATCGGTTAATGAAACTATGACGATAAATTGTTAAATCGTCAATTATAAACGGATTTCTATGAAGATTTAAAGTATTATTTACATCTACAGATTCTGCCGAATATTTTCAATATCTAAATGTCAACAATTTGCTTTTCAAAACAAAAGAAATAATACTCGCAACAAGTGCTTCTAATTCACAAAAAGATTTCACAATTATTACTATGACTTTGAGCGTTATTTGAATCAGTCTTCTGTTGCATTTCGGTAAGTGCGAACATCGTAGCTTTCTCCTTATATACTCGTATTTTACTATCATTTCAAAGGATCTATAGTACTGATGGTCCGTACTGTTTCAACAATATCGCATTTCTTTTAGCATAATATAAGTATTAAAGTATCCTCAATATATAGCAATTTTTATTAGTAATTTTGTTAAAAGTTAAAAACAACAAGCACACATGTGGTTAACTTTTATGGTAGGCGGATCAGTCTTCTATTAATTTCTGTGAAACTCTCTGTATCCATTCTTGTGTACTCTCTGATATTTGACATTCTGTAAAATGAAATTAGCTTTGTGTTCTTTAATGCCAGAACCAATATATAATAATAAAATATCGAATATACGGTACCTCTTATTATAAATATATCCGAGTAATGTGTAAGACAATATAAAAGTTGTGATCGTCGTTTATTTTGCATGCACGACGAGTAGAACAAACTGTCTCTCTCTGTCTTCGAGGATAAGGATATTTTTTTAATTTCTCTCATCTATGAGATAGTACAGGAGACCTACGACATAACAATATTATTTAGGAGAAAATGATTGAGGATTTATAAAATGTCTATAGATAATAAGACGTTAGATAATAAGACGTAATAGTTATATATTTGTGGATTTAAATTTCTTTACCTTTGAAAGGAACATCGACCGATGACCCGACAATATATTATCGTAGAAAAACTTTTCGACGATCTATTAAATGAAACGAAATGAAATTTATTTGTATGCGATAATTAATTGTGTCGACTCATCCACTTGGAATAAATTATTAAGAACGCAAATAGTTTTATTTGATATAATTAGGATAATACTTTTGCAAAGAAGTAAAAACAGTGGACATATCGTAGTCATATAATTATATGGAAAATATTATGTACTTCTTGTATTCATTTAAAACAGACTATATTAGTTAGGAACATTTATGATTTAGAAGGCACATAATATTTTATCAGATCTTTAAATTTTTTGAAATATTTTCGTTTGTTTTAAGTCTGATAAAACATACTAAATGCATAAACTTTTATGCATTTCTAGTGATTGCAATAGAATAAGAATTTTGTCTTTTGCTAGGTTTGACAAGAACATATCTTTAAGATATTTACTAACAAAATTCTCTAGTCTTTCGTTACATCATACGTTTATATATATCGAGATGATATAAGCCGATGAAATGATATAAGCCGAAATTGCATGTATATTATACTTTTATACATTAATAAATTATAGATTCTCACTGTAGATTCTGTTTTTTTTTTTTTTTTTTTTTTTTTTTTTTATATCATAAGTTGACATGCTTATATTTGTTACGATATCACTACTTTTGTCATGTTTAGACTTTTTCAAGAATAAGTGATTAATATAAGTGCATATATGAAAGATGAGCACACTTTTGTATCCATGTATATATATTACACATTTGACATAAAAAAATATTATATGTGCCATCTTTTACAATTTCTGTGTGTGTGTGTGTGTGTGTGTGTGTGTATATGTACGTATGTATATATGTTATGTATGTATATATACACACACACACACGCGCGCGCGCTTTGTTCATATGCGTAGGTATACAGATGTGTTCTTACAATACAACAAAATACATCTATAGAAACTGGCAAGTAGTAATGTAAATTGTGTAGAGAGAGAGAGAGAGAGAGAGAGAGAGAGATCCATATAACAATATGTACTTATTTGAAACATTTAACACTTGTGATATTAAATTTAATATTAAAGTAAAATTATAGTTTCTAATAGTAAAATTATAGCACCGAAGTATATATATATATATTTTTTTTTTTAAATCATATTAACATAACCAGAGCTATTTAAACATCATCTAAAATATTGCAAAAGAGAATAACGAGAAAAAGAAACTAAAAGAACATCTTTCCGATTAATCTATTTATCTGTGCGTTAAATGATATGTATATCTAATTACGTTTTATGCTCAGACATATGACGACAGTAATGTTTATACATTGGTCGATGAGATGCGCTGAAATTTTTTATAAAATGTGTTATACCGTTCTCGTAACATTTTCAAATAAGACTAACTTGCGTGGTAATATATATATATATATATATATATATATATATATAAAAGAAAATAATAAAGGAACACTATCTTTAAATAACGATTTATACAAACGAAATATATGGTAAATAATATTAGCGAAGGCGGCCATCTATCACAGTTCACAAAATTTATACGATCTATATCTAATTATAGTTATTATTTCATAAATAATACTCGGCTAATCCGTTATTTATTAAAGGTTACTTAAAGTTACCAAAAATACGTTTACGACTTATAACGTCTATTTAAGAGAATTTAGAAACTTGCACTTTTCTAATTTCATAATAAAAATATCGCACGAGCCACTGCTGCAAATAAGCCTATAAACTGTGTATAAGAATAATGAAGAAAATTAGAATTTCTTCCATTAGTAAATGTGCCTCATACTGAAAAAATGCGTGATCTGTTTAGAAGAAATACTAATTTTTAATATGTCCTTGCAGCAGAATCCTATTTGAAATAAGTAACTATAGCAATAATATGTAATGGTTTTTATACATTTACGTTAATCATTTATTTCTCTATCATTGCGAAAAAAAAAGCATCAAGTTTAACGTAGCCCTTTTAAACATTTTCACGTGGAATGATTTGGAAATTTAACTCGATCCGTTCATTATATGTCTGCGCATGTTGTCGTCAATTTATAGAGATAATATATTTCATCGACGTAATGTTTAACATTAAAACGTTGCGACGTTGAGAACTTAATTCTCAATTAAAATTCATTTTAATTTTCAATTACGAATTATGAATTTCATATTATGAACGAAGACAAACGCCATTTACTTTAACACCGTTAGTCTCTCCCAATGAAACTTTGCTTTGCTTTTCTTGTTTCATACTTTTTTTATCTGAGTCAAGCATATCATTATCAGCGCCATTAATAAATTTCTCTTCGGTTTCGCTGCAGGCATCGTTCGAATCGTCGTGATCTTTTATTTCTATCTTTTTAATTTCACTACTTTCCGATTTCGTTTCTGCAGTTTCAATATCTGTGTCTATTTGGCCATCGCACTTCCGTTTATGAGAATTAAGATCGTCGATAGTTGCAAACGTAGTATTACAGTCGGAACATTTGTGCGATTCTACCATCGCAGAGTGGGTTCTCATATGTTTATCAAGCGACGAATATGAAGTACAGGTAAAATCACAATCATTGCAACTAACGTTCTCATTTTTATGATCGTTCGTTAGATGCTTTTTTAGATCGTACCTATTGTTAAAAGACTCTTGACATAATCTACATGCGAAAGGTTTCTCACCGCTATGCATAGCAACGTGAATTTTAAAATACCAATCCGTGCTGAAGTGTTTGTTGCAATAATTACATTTCAAGTCTTTTTTTCTGTTTTTCTTCCGCAAGTTCTTCTTCACTCCTGACTTTTTACGCTTGTGCGATTCTTTAGGAATTACTTTAGGACTTCCTTCGGGATTGGCATTCGGCTTATCCATAGGTTTTGCCGGTATAACGGGCTTAATATCCGGTATAGTTAAAGCTGGTACCGAATTATCCGCCATAATACAAAACTTTGGAATGCCTTGCGTTCTATGTAATAACGATGGCTGTGTTATCAAGTTAGTTATCGGTACGACACGTATGGGCGTTAAAAATGGTTTAGAATGAAGCGAGGAGGCTGTAACGACATGAGATTGTGACAATAACCAATCGTTCAATGATATAGACTGTAAACTGGTTTGAGGTGAGTTAGTCAATTTTATAAACTGGCTTGGGATTGTGGTAGCCGATGTGGTCGGTGTAAGTTTGCTGTTAGGCGTGCGAGTTAACTTAGTTTGCGTAATATTATTTTCATTGGAACCCGCATTTTTACTTTGAACTAAGCTATGCTGTGGATATATTAGAGGTGGTGGTATATTTGGCATATATTTTGTAGAGATGTTACCGATGGTATTTGTTTGCTGATTAATTTCATTAGACGGGGAAGTTATGGCAATGCCAGATTGGTGAGAAGATTCTGTTTTTGGAATAATAATTAATTCTTCATTTTTTCTTAAAACGTCCATAGCACGATTGTATCCTGTTATCGGATCCATGTAATCTTGCTTCTTTGTTTTTGCATCCTCTAACATTTGTAGTTCTCTCTCGCGCATTCGTTCTTTTAAAAGTTGCGCGCCGTCTGTTTTATTGTGTCTATATTCGTTCTGTCTCTTGCAGTTTTTATGGTGTATTCGAGATTTTCGCGTTTTCAATGTGATACCACAAATGTCACAAATCTTAGACTTATTGAATCTGTTTAGCCTTATAATTGCTCTACGACAACGATCGTGATCGATGCTCAATGCATCGCAGGAACTGTTTTTACAATGTTTCCATACAGGTGCATTTATTTCATTTTCATCTATATTAACAGCTAACATAAGAGATATCCCATCGTGGTCTATGCACTGTTCGACGGTGACGTCGCAAGTAATGCTTTCGCAAGGTCCGTAATGTCCACAGTTCTTCTTCTTCCTTTGAATAGGGAGCAATGCGATTTCAGATTTCCCTTCGGTTTTCGAAGGTAAAAGATTTTCATCGTCCGTATTCTCTTCTTTGCTTGATTTACTAGAAAATACTGTAACGTCTGGCTGCTTTATCCTACTTAAATCCGTATCGATACCATTATTTTTACCTCCGAAAGTACTCGTCGAAATATTTACAATATTTGTGTTTGTATTTGATGTAAAATTTGATTTTGGTTGAGTATTCAGCGGAATAGTCTTAATAATGATATTAGGCTGATTTAGAAGACGTTTTACAGGATCTGACTGTAATATCTGCGAATAGTAATTATTCTTGTAACAACATTTGAGCACGCGGACCAGATCGTACATGGATCGTAGTTAATTTATTCGTCGTTGTTCTTATTCGTTATATCGTCGCTTATATATATATATATATATATATATTTGATTCCATACTTACTTCGGACAAGGTCTTCTCAACGTTATTTGACTGTAATTTATTTAAGCTGACAAGTTTTGGCAGTGAAGTATAAGCCATATTAAATACAAACTAATACAGATTTATATCTTTGCAATCCTTGTTAAATGTTTTAAGTATCTATTGTGATACTTTACCAATGATATAGGAAGAATAATTATAAGAATTATTGAAGTAATTATTTGGACTGTTGCTTCTCGAGTTCTTTCTGAAAAACAGATAGGAATTAAAACACATTCATTTTTTTTTCTTTTCTCTTTTTTTCTTGGAAAAAAGATAGGTTAAACGATTACGATCTTTCCTATCGGATAGACAAATTAACATGATCCAAAAAATTAGAAGCAGATATCTAACAAACATTGCATTTACAAACGTTAGATTTGCTTTCTATTACCTGTGATCAACGTAAACTCAAAATTATAATTTATAACAAAAATAAATGTGCAATTTTGAAACTCCCAAATGTATTTTGATCGATTTGTCTTTTCTTTTTTTTTGTCTAGCACTTTTTCAAGAATCATAATTTTTTATCTTTTTTTATTTTTTTATTTTTTATACACATTGATTAAATAAGACAAGACATTGTACCTTACAAAAAATGTAATGAATAATCTACACTTCACCGTGATTGCCGGTAATCGTAAATTCCCAACAGCCATTTTATTAACGAAGTTTTCATATTTACACACGGTCATTAATGTGACATTTCACGACATAGCTAAAGGTAGCCGTTAATACGGCTCTGATTGGACATGGTATACCGCAATGCCATCTATGCAAAGTCGAATATCTGCGAACGATTATCGAATTCGATCGAGTAATGTATTTGAATTTTCAAAATCCAAATTTAGGATCGGTTACAACATGATCGTTCAGAGATGTTTCTTCGTTTAGGTGAGTTTTTCTCATAATTTACTCGAATCAACGTGGTAATATAGTATAATACTATTCGTAATAGTTATATTTCAAATCAACTGCGTTTTGCCAAAATTGCATTTTGTCAAAATGCGTTTTGCCGTGTAAAATTATTGCAAATAATATTCTTAGATCCCGCGTTTTATCATATGATAAGCTCAAATTATTCCATAAAGAAATTATCAACGACATCTCTCAGTTATAATTTATTAAATATTATTTTCTAATGTGTGTGTGTGTGTGTGTGTGTAATACAAATGTAATGTATATAATACGATATGTGAATATCGATAAGATTGAATGCAGAAAACTATAATGATGCAAACGAAGGAGTACATATATCCCACATGAGATGTCCCTAGTATGCAATAACATATCACGGCGGAATTTCAAGCTGTTCTTCGCGATGGGGACGATGGTCTTATAGGCCCGATATTATTATTATTATTTGGTTGTACCATGACCTCCTTTTACACAACGCTTCGTGCATTCGTACTAACCGATCGTGAAAACATCATGTCGAATAGGTAAGCCCTAATCATTTTCTAATCAAATTTCCTTTTTTCATTTTTTTCAAGTTTTGAATATTTCCAAAAATCTATATATTCGTCTGATTTATAGATTATTATCCATACGAATTCTCTTTATTCGTATCCAATGTAAATTGATGACATTTGTTCATATCAATTTATTTCATAATGAATAAAATCATTTTATTTAAATTTATACAGAAAAGTCATTGAGAATGGCGCGTTTTTTTTTTCTTTTTTTTTTTTAAATCGTCTACACACGTGACGCGTTCGTCCTGGCGCGGAATCTATTCGAAAAAGTTTGAACTTTCGTTTCGCGTTTTCTAATTCAAATTCGACGTGCTGAGCAAAATAGGCTTGTGCGCGTGTGAGTGAATCCACATGCATCGGAGCGATTCGCAAATCATATATATACGTATCTACACACACGCGCACACATGCATACATGCATGCATGCATGCATGCATGCATACATACATACATACATACATACATACATACGTACATACATACATACATACATATATATATAGACGAGCGTTCAGTCTCTCGTCACGTGCACGTGTCAAAATCAATATTTGGCGTCACTAGGTTATGATAACGCTGCGGTATATCGCGCTAGTACATATATACGCGTGTCTACGTGTGCATAATGCTAATGTACATATGTTCTGTCAAGCAACACGTTAATTTTTTTTTTTTTAATCAAATATTAATTCTTTATTTATCTATGTTATGTATCTTATCATCCTAATTTCATTCCCTTTATTATATTGAAGTAAAATTTGTGCGTAAACTCTATCAACTTTAATAATGCATTTATATATAATTTTGATAAAGTTTATATGCGTAGAAACAATGGAAAGGTTTAAGTTTGGTCTTTCCACTTTATTGTCCCGCTAGTGAATGTCTGCTAGGAACGTAACACATTCACACATTTCTACGTAGACGTAAGCAGACGTAAGTAAACGCAAGTACACACATACACGAAGCTTCAGCCATGGTGAGCCCGGATATATAAGTCGCCGATGTTACCGCATCTATCGCATCTTCTATTGCAACAGATGCCTGTTGCTATGCAGCCAGTACGACACCGACCCATTTTCGACCATCTACGATTCCTCCCGCTCCCTCCCTCCCGACCCCCTTTTTCTCTCGAGACGACGAGTAACTTCTTCCATCTTCTCATAGAATCAAATTTCATTATTAACGTTTAATCGATATATTCGAAATATACAATACAATTAAGAGTGTGAAAAAGATAAAAAAATTTTAAATCTTATCTCAAACTCTATTTTCTTCGCGAAGTACGATCAGAGGAAGGTTTAAACTATCGAATGGGGTAATATGTGTGTTATCGATCGAATGTAACAATATCGGCTTTATTATCTGTAATAATGCGTTTAATTGTTATAATCAGCGAAATGGATTATCCATATTTCTCATCATACAAATTCCGAAATCTATTGCGACGTGGAATGAGAGAGAGAGAGAGAGAGAGAGAGAGAGAGCAAAAGTATAAAGGGGAAAAAATATATAATAATGCCTCGCGATTATTGAAAATTATTGGAAAAAGGAAATGCAATTAATTTCATCGGAAACTTTTTCATTGCGGGCCATTGCTGATTCTTGTTACAATTTCACAATAAACCATTCGGGAATTTAAATTACGACATGATTTATGAATCGCGGAAGGGTTAAGAGAAAAGTTAGAAATTTGGGTGTTTGAAAAGTTATTTTTTATTGTTGTTTAATAGAAGGCGTCGCGTTGAAACGATAAGAAAGAAATGAAAAGAACGTAGCGTCCCTATCGCGCGTAATTAAGGACCAAGAGGGGGTGGATTGGAGATAGAGGTGGAGAAGGATGAGAGAGAGAGAGAGAGAGAGAGAGAGAGAGAGGAGAGGGGTATATAGCATCGATCGGTTCTCTCGCGTATAGATATACACACATGTACACGCAACCACGCACGTATACAGTTGCGTAGTCCCGCGTGGCCAGGAGAGGGCGAGGAATATAAGGGTGGTAAAGGGGAGAAGAGAGCGAGGGGTTGGTTGTCGAGGTTGTTCGTGCCGAGGGAGACGAAGAAGGAAGAAAAGAGATGAAGATATATAGTCGAGAAAGAAAGAAAAGGAAGGAAGGCTTAAGAGCTTGCCGAAAGTAAGAGAGAGAGAGAGAGAGAAAGAGAGTGAGCGAGAGAGAGAGAGAGGGCAAAAGAAAGAAAGTAAATATATGAAGGAAAGAGGAAGAGGGAGAAATATGGACGTTCGGTTGGCCCCGAACCTACCCTAAATCGAAGAAGCATGGGACACACCCTGGAAGAAAATGGGGATGCGGGGTGGTGGTGATGGTGATGGTGGTGGTTCGGCTGGGCAGGATGGGATAGTAGCATCGTCGTCTCGTCCCCACCTTTAACTCTCTCTCTCTCCCTCTCTCTCTCACGCTCTCTCACTCTTCGATATCTTATTTCGTTGTCTCACCCTCTTTCTCTCTACCATCGGACGAGCTACCCCCGAAGCATCTCTCGCGTAGGTAACACGACGGGAGCGCAGCCTCGGCCCAGCAGCCCCTTCGACGAGCCTCGTCGTCTATCCACCGGCGTCGATTCGCCAATGAGGGCCACCCCGCGACGAGGCAGGTGTGCGGGCCACAATGGAAGACGCTGTGTAGAGAGACAGATGCATCGGACGGAGAGATGTAGCGCATCGGCTCTCTCTCTCTCTCTCTCTCTCTCTCCCTCTCTCTGTATATGTGTGCGACAGAGAGAGGGAGGGAGAGAGCGCGCGCGAGAGGGAAAGAGAAAGAGAAAGGGATGTAGGTTGAAGAGAGAGAGGAAAATAGAGGGAGAAAGAGAAGGAGACAGTGAGACGCGGCAACGCCCATTTTTTGATAAGCTAGTTACCCGTCGCCGCCGCCGCCGCCGCCGCCGCCGCCGCCGCCGCCGCCGCCGCCGCTGCTGCCGCCTCACCACCGTACGAGGGGGTGCTCGGAGGCGCAAGGCTGCGTGGGAGGTGAGACGAAGGAGGAACGAGAGAGAGAGAGAGGGAGAGAGAGAGAGTCAGCAGCGATGAGAAGGAGGTAAGGGGGTGGCCAAGGGGGAGGGAGAGGTGAGTGGGTACGCCGGGTGTCGGCTTCTACGGAGATCAATAACTGCATAAAAATAAAGTGAGGCTCTGGCCCGCTACCTTTAACCCACACTACCCCCTCCGAGTTCTCCACCTTCACCTTTTCCTCCACCTCTAACGGCGTAGTTCTCCTACGCCGCCCCTCGGACGCCTCCTTCTCTACGCAACGTCTTTCGAGCTATCCCTCTCCTTGCTCTCTCTACCCCTTTTTCACCCTTTTCCCCTCCTTCATCTCCTCTTCCTCTCTCTCTCTCTCTCTCTCTCTCTCCCTCTCTCTTACACCTTCCTGCTTCCAATGAGGATCCGGAGGTTATTGCTTGTATTTTCTTAAGGGATGAATTCTTCTGAAGGAGAGGCCGATACCAATACTATCATAACCGCACGCTTACATCGATACACTTACTCGCTATAAAAATTCGCGAGTTCGTGGTTCTAGCAACGGGGGTGTATGGATGGGAGATCGGGCAGAGGGGATGAACGGTCAGTTTCTCCTTCGTTTATCTTTGCCGTCCTGTTCTATAAAGTCCTACGGATCTCTTCTTTCACGTATATTTTCTAAAAGAAACCAATGGAATTCGTTGAAAAAGTACGACGATTTTATATCGGCTTTTTGTTATTTTTCATTCGTTTCGCAAAATTAATGATCGATAAGGAAAAAACGACGCGATATCGAAGTGTTAGATCGTAGACTTTGATAGTCGCAAATATACGTCCATCGAATACTTCAACTATTTCTCCTGTTTAGAAAGCAACAAGTCCTTCTTAAGCCACCATGCGAGTCTGGATTTTACTTGGAAACCGAATACAGGTGATCGATACCTTTATCTCGATATATTTTCTAAACGTTTCTTGTAATAATCGAAAAATACGTTTCTTTTTTTTTTTTTTTGCCAAGAAAAAGAAAAAAGAATATATCCTGTTCGACAATGACAATCTCTTCTCGTATATTGAAATGACACAAAGAAGTTGCATCGATCCTCTTCCAAGAAAGTTATCGCGTTTCCACAGATTCCTTTATTAACTAGTGTGCGTTACCACTACTACTACTACCACCTCGGTATTATCGTTCATCCAGCACAAATGTGCCTTCCACGAAAAGAAATTGGATATAAATTAGTCCTACCAACGACCGAACTTCGTGGAAACTACATTTTCTTCGTGAGTTTTTCTATAATCTCGTCTACACATACACACACACACACACACACACACACACACACGCGCGCGCACTTATCTATCTCTTTATTTTGCCTTCTATTATTAGGTCAATTCATCGATGAAGAGTTTAAATGCAAAATCATTTTTGATTTATAATTATTTGATAATTCGTAGATATTTTAATAACCCGATGGAATGAACCAATGATATGCACAAGTTGATAGATATTACATATTATTTTCTTTTTTCTTTTCATCTTCCTTATGGAACGATAAACAGGTACTCCTGGTACTCGGTAGATGAAAATTTAATTGCGGCCCAGCGTAAAACGCTTGGAAAATGCGTCCTGCACTTTTTGCCTCACCGGCCGAGTTTCGTTACGAGACCGCGCGCGCGACTTCAAAGATGCGATCTTAAACGGTTCGCTGGCGAATGAGAGCTCGTTGACAAATTTCGAACGAACTTTATTCCCCTTCTTCCCTTCCCTTCCCTTCCCTTCCCTTCCTTCCCTTCCCCAGTTTCTCCAATTCTCCTGTCCAAAATTTTCCGAATTTGACTCCGATGGTAAATTATTTCATCTCTCTTTTTTTTTTTTTTCCTTTCTCTCTTTGTTTTTCTCTCGAAATCGATAATTTAAAAATGTATTGTATTACGATAAATCGACGATTAAATTTCGATAGGAAATAGTAGGGGTTGAAGATAGCCGATAACAAAGAAAAAGTTTAGAAATTCTAATGAATTTTTCAAAGGACGAACGACAGATGGAAGTAATTAAGGTTGTCATACTAGAACGTTAATAAATATTTCCTAAGTAAATGATATATCCAAGGTAAAGTGATATTTTTGAAAATAAGAATTTTCGGGTTAGCACGCGATGACGATGACGATGACGAAGTGAAGGAGGAGGAGAACGACGACGACGACGACGACGACGACGACGACGATGGCGACGACGTATAATCGTGGGAGAAATTTTGAAGCCCTCTCTTCGGGATAAGTGCTCGTGTGCTCGGTGTCTCGAAAGGGCTAAGAAGAGAAGAGGGGTCTCGTCGCCCCTACGTCTACATGGCGTTCGTACATAAATCACGTAGTAGGGGTAGGTCAGTACGGGCTATCCTCGGAGGGTTAAAACTTTCAGGGGAGCGGCATGCACCGGTCGAGACACGCAAATTTAGGGTGGGTCGTCTCTCTCTCTCTCTCTCTCTCTCTCTCTCCCTCTATTTCCATCATACTACCTAACTTTTACACGAACTTGCACGTGTTCGACAACACGAAATGAAAGGAGATAGAAAAGTAAAAAAAAAAAAAAAAAGGATTACTTTAATATTTTTAAAACGACGCTTTCATTGTTTCTTTTCCTTTGTTTTTATCGCGATACCTAATTTTTACACGAACTTGCACGTGAATTTGCACAATTTTAAAAAGAAATTAAAAGCAGATAAAAGAAATAAAAAAAAAAGATTTAATTACGAAAAAAAAAAAATACATTCTCGGTTTCTTCGATCTTTCGAATTGAACATTTTATTATCCCCCCGTAATGATCGATGCTCGCATTATCGTATGATAAAAGTTTCAATGAAACGAATTTAGTCGTACCGCGTGGAATTTATTTACGAGACCAGACGCGTAGTCCATAATAAAAGTTTCGATAATTAATTTGGCCGCTTTGTGCGGAATTCAACGTAACGCGAATTGCGATATTACGTAACGCGAAAAAGCAGTATCCACTCGGTTATACGATTTTATGTGTAGCACAAAACGTTATTTTGTTCATGGTTTGAAAAGCATCAGGGAACAGAGAGATAAAATATATCACGAAAATGATCGTTCTCTCGCGTTCGTTTCGCATATACATATAAATGCATATAGAACAAGTATAGTAAGAATACACAAGTGATTTCTAAAAGAAAAGAAAAAAAAAAAAAGAAAAACAAAAAGGAAGACATTACAAAGATACTAATTAAATTTAAAACGAGTATATATAAATATATATATATCTTCGATCGCTATATACTATGTACGTGAAAATACTTCGATATGCGAATCTAGCATTAGCAAAATACCCTTGTCTCGAAATTATAACGACGTCTACCCGATACGCAACGTGTACTTTGGTAACATTTACACTCTGTATACCGTTAAAGTCAGGAGTATGTGCGAGAGACAACTGCTGATGTTGGCGTCGAAACTATAGCGAAATGTGGTTCCAGTTACAAATGGTGCTACGAGTTTAACACCAATTAACTTAACGCGAATCCTAGAGAAATTTTCGCGACATTCGTGTTCGATGCTAACCACAATTTCATAGTAATTATACCACATTTGTTTACGAATTAACTATATAATGTTTCTGCAATGAGAATAAGATTAGAAAAGATGAAAAGTACTATCTAATGTGTAGTATATTCGTCATTTCTTTCTTTTCTTTTCTTTTTCTTTTTTCTTTTAATAACGGTTAATACTTCAAAAATGATGATCCTATTATATATTGAAATTTATTTTACTCATTATCGTTTGCAATATTTTACATAAATAAATACTTGAGTCTTTTCCTTTTCTATTTTTTTTTTTTTTTTTTTTTTTCGTAGTTTCCCTCGATACGCATAAGTTTGTCGTTGTATGCGGTCCCAACATGGACACTAGCAGCGAGTTCTTGATTGTCGAAGAAGAAAAAGAACGAGCGTGTTCCGTCGCTCAATGCCGAAGAGAAAAAAAGGTGTGCCGATACAGGTCGTTGAGCAACACCCTGTAGAACCCTAACCCGGAAGTAAAGGTGCACACACGCATCCGCGCGGCTGGATAACAAATCGACCATTGCTCTAGGTAATAAAACCTTTTCTAAGATTTTTTCTCGCGCTATATTGCCGATCCCTTGTGTATCGTCAAAGACACTCTTTTATTCTCGCTCGACTTGAGGAAATGGGATTACGCTACGACCTCCTAGCGTGACCTTTCTATATGGATAAAATATTTATATTCGATTTCTACTATTATTTTTGTATCACTCGTTTAAAGAGATCTTGCATAAATTTAGGCAAAGACGGTAACTAACGTAAGAAATCTTTATTATTTGTGCAGAGAACTTAAAATGGCTTAAATAGAATGAATCTTTTGCGGAGTGGGGTTTGAGGCAAGGCGAGAGAAGGAGGGAGAAGAGAGAGAGAGAGAGAGAGAGAGAGAGACGAACTCATTTAAGAGGAATCACGTTATTATCGTAACTTTAGAATACTTTAAATCGTCGCCTTGAAAACAAAAAAAAAAATAGCTGCATTCGCTTAAGATGACGATAAGATCGATCTGCATAAATCTGCATTACACTTTAATCGTTCATTTATGCTACCTAAAATTGTCTTCAAAAAATAGCTGCACTGAGTTAAGAAGAGAAAAGAAGAGGGGAAGAGAGAGAGAGAGAGGGAGAGGGAGGGAGGGAGCGAGCGAGCGAGCAAGAGAGAGAGAGAGAGAGAGAGAGAGAGAGAGAGAGAAACAAACATAAGAGAAAGACAATGAGAGGGAAAAGAGAAAGGCAGAGAGGCCCTGGACGGTGGGGAGAGAGAATGGTAAAGGGAACCCTGAAAAGGGTTGCCAGGAGTGTGCAATACTTTTCCGTGAGAGACTCCGACGGTCGTCTACCGGTGTGCGAGTTGTAAGGATTTGCGTATAGAGCTTTGAAAAGGGCAGACATTTGAAGTCCTTTTAAAAACTTGCATCGAACTGAGACCAGCGCACTTATGGAACAACATTGTTGTTTCCTTGGAAAGATCGTTATTCCTAGAGTACTGGCCGATTTTTTTACAGAAAATTGTCAACCCCACGTAAAAATCGTAGAGAATATCGATCTCTCTTTGCTTTTCTCGACGTATCAAAGAAATACCTTACCAGATGGGTGGTACGTTACGTTCGAAAAGCCTTCGAGATTCAAAAGGGAAAAGGAGGAGGTAGGAGTAATCGGACTCGGTTGATCGACGAACGACAAATCGCAACGGTATTCGGGAGCACCTGAAATTCTTTCTCCACCCCCAATGCTTTCGGAGCGGCGGTCGTTATCGCGAAGGTACCCCTCGGTACCTCGGCAAAAAGACGAACGGCCTCGGCACAAGTATATCTACGTATACGTATGTGTGAGCGAGTAAGCTCGCGCGCGCGCGCGAGAGAGAGAGAGAGAGAGAGTTCTGAAAAGGGGTTGCGATGCGAGTGCAATACTTTTCCGTGAGACGGCACCAGTGTCGTCGGCCCTCAGGGGTGGGTTCGGGCTGGACTGGTGGGTAGAACTGGTAGGGGGGGATGCGTGGGGTCAACGACCGCAGTTGGGGTGGCTTCCCCCTACCTGCCACCCCTACACCCTCTTCCATCACTCCCCTTAGTCGTACGGCAGGCCACGTTGCGGTAGGTGGAGGTTGGGGCAGGTTAGGCTTAGCTTAGGGTTCAATATCGGGGAAAAAACACGGGCTTTTATTTGATCGCTCTCGTACGTTCTCTCTGCTTGTCTCTCTGTTACACAGAGACGAATACAGCGTGAGAGCGAAGGACCCGCGAGTGCGATGGTTAAACGTTGAGAGAGAGAGAGAGAGAGAGAGAGAGGAAATCACGTCCATACCTCTACGAATATGGAGGTATAGATCCTATGAATACATCGGAGCACGAGAAGAGGGTGCGCATTCATGGTAACCCCAACTCGATGAAAAAGCGCGGCATAACTCATCGGAAAATTCCAATTCGGTTTCGTTACGATCGCTCCACGAACTTTATGCTTTTCTGCCCATGCAATAAGACTCTCGAGTTCTGATCGGTACAAGTGTTACGGATTTTCGATCGGTTACTTTTTGTAATTTTCTCTCGGAGACGAACCTCCTCCTTTTATCTTTTTCCTTTCCATGACTTTTATTCAAATTCTTCATATTTTGCTACATTATTTTTTCACGATTCTTATTAGATTTTCACGTAACTTTCGGGGATAAAATAATTCTAATCGAAATCTATCTCGTCGTTTCTAAACGATAGCGAGGCAAATTGAGTGAAACCGTTCGATGCAACGGGTGTGTCGATTTACTTGTCTATATCCTCCCTTCCTTCTCTCCTTCTCTATTGTTTTATGAACGCACGTGTCGCGCCAACTTTAAATCCGATTATGAGCTTGTTTGTGCTATGCGCGGGGCCGAAAGAACCTAGAGTTTACGTCCTCGTCTTTCATATTTGCTGGTTATCCTGAAATCGAGATCGAGTAAACTAATTTCATCTTATCGATCCGATTTTTCGCGTTATACTTGCACGCTGGATGCGTACACTTTTATTTAAAAAAAAAAAAAAAAAAAAAAAAAAGAAAAAAAAAGAAAAAAGCCTTGCAATATATTTGCAGTTGATCAATTTTGAATTTGATTTCGAACAAATGTTGTGTCAATTAATTATAAGAATTTTCAAATTGGAACAATTAGCGACGATACGTAGAGAAAATATGCCTCTCGAGGCTTTTCGAATCGCCCTAGCGATTTCGTTAGGGAGAAAGATTAAATATTTCTTTCTTGCGCGAACGTTTACACCATCGTAATTTTTTCCTTTTTACGGACACCATCGATACATCGATACTTTCTCACGGGGAATAACACACTGAATTTGACAGCGACGTCGAAACCTCGATCGTTCGTTTAAAATGGAAAAGGACAGAGAGAACATAAGCGCGTCGTGTTTCGAAGATAAAAAAAGAGAGAGAACGCGAGGCTCTCCGTTCTGACAGAGCTAGCACGGTATAAGCGACAGTTACAAGCTGCTTCCATTTCCGTAATTAAATTCTGATGCTTCGAACGTGCGAAATTCTCCTTCCGCGAGGCCGCGCTCTCTTTCTCGCGGACACACGGGTTTCCGCAATTTAGTAACGCGCGTCCACTTGGAAGGAAACTTGGATGCGATGACGTTGTCGATCTTTCGTTTCTGCCATGGCCAGTTAGATCAGCGTTAGGAAATGTCCTTGGAAGATTCGAGATCGCGAGAGCTATGCTTGCGTTAATGAAATTTAAGTGGGGGTCCTTAAAGAAAGAAATGATATTTATAGAAATAATTAGAAGATAGTAAATAGAAAAAAGTTCTCGAAGAAGAGGAGAGTGGTTCTTTAGAGGCACTTTATCGAGTTTGTAGGTAATAATTGAACGTCCACGGTATGTCTAGGATATTGAAAGACAATCGAAAGACACGAAGATAGTAGGAGAGCAAGAGAGAAGAATATAAAGAGAAAACCTCACGTACACAGAGAGTCGTATTCGAACCGCGGCGCCTCGCCCTGCTGTAAATATATACTAATTACGGTAGGGGTCGATACTCGTGTCCGTCGGGGATGAGGGTAAAATAGGAAAGAAGGGCTGTTTGCTTGTTGGAGGGGGTGAAAATGAAAATTTAAACGGGCGATCGATCGCGCCCCTTTTTCGAAGACATCGTCGTTACGTCGAGAGGCAGAGGGGAAAGCAAGAAAGAGTTTTCCTTGCTGGTGGACAATTGTTTTTCATCGAGACTACGAAATTACCAATGGGATACTTTTTACATTGGTCGATCCTAGCGCGTTAAAACTCATCTTGAATCTCGATATTATTTTATTTATAGGAGAATCTATTAACTCTTTATTACTTTTAAATTAGACATTATCATTATAAGAAACGTTTCGTTTCGTAAAATTTTCATAGAAACTCTATTCTCCTATGCAAGTTAAACGTTATGCCGAATTGCAGTGTTTTCTCGCGATAACGATCGCATAAGATAATTTTTGTTTCGAGACATATTGACAAAATATTTTTTGAAAGGAATTTTGCAAAATTGAGTGGCGGTCATCGGTTTACTCCCCCACCCCCCCACCACGGCATTCAACATGTTAATAACAGAGAACGAACGATACGCGTGCGTTCTGTTAGTAGCTACCTCTTTTGCGGATGACGTATCGATCGCGTGAAATACGTTTTAACGGTCTAAAATTAAACAGCGTAGTATCCTGTATCGCGATCATAGAAGAGTTTTTTTTTTCTCTTTCTTTTTCTTTTTTTTTCTTTTTTTTTTCTTTCTTTTTCTTTTTTTTTTTCCTACGGTGCGTGTTCTAGGATCTCGTGCGTGGCACACGCGACTAACCGTCGAATCAGACCGAAACACGGAACCGCACGTTGACGAGCGATAATTTAGCGTAACCTGAATTTCTAAAAATGTCGAGTAAAAGCGAGGAATTAGAAATATTAGCTTTATCGATAAGTTCTCTCTTTACTGAATGAGTTTGTAATTTTCAAGGACGAGCCATTTCATCGAATATACATTTTCGATCAAAATCAAAAGAGATTCTCAATAAAATATTTCAACTATGTTAATTTAATGGAAATGCATTTGTAAAATGAATGCAACTTTTCGAAGAGAACTATTTCGATGTCTAACTCGTGGAATCGATTAATACGAGATATATCCTTTTATCGGTTGCTGTTCGTCGAGTCCGACAATCGTGTTTTTCTAGCCTTATAAGAGAAAACTGTAAATAGGGGAGCAGCACCCTGGAGAGGAAGCAGATCCAGAAGGACTCCCCGGAAACTCAGGAAATGCGAAACGCGGTTACTCGAGTCGCAAAACAAAACGGTTCTCGGAGGGAGGTCGAGGTTCGATCTTTCCGATCAACGTATTTATTCCGCCTACACGCACACACACACACACACACACACACACACACACACACACACAATCGCTCTCTCTCTCTCTCTCTCTCTCTCGCTCTCTTCCTGTCTTTCAGCTTTCGAACTACGTCGACGACGACGACGACAAGTAGGAACGTTAACCGAATCGTACATACTTCGACACCTTCATGCGATATCTCGTATTGTTCGAAAATGGTCGACGAAATCGAGGCTATACCACTCGTCGAGAACCCGCCGGCAGTCGACGACGTTTTCATTATTGCTCTTCTGAAAGGTAAGCACGTCGTATATTGCCCAGGCGAGCAGCTAATTGCTGCTTCCAACGATGCGGTTTTTGCGCCTTCGAGAGAAGAGTACCTACTCCGATTGGATCGACGCCATCGTAGAAAAGAGATCCTTTGAGGAACGTTCTCGGCTCCTCTTAAATCCTTCAGGACCCTCATTTTCAAGAAACGGGACTACCAAACGTATTCCACCCCAACTACATTTCACTTTCTTCGTCGTTTCTAATATCGTTTGTTAAGAGGTGTGAAATTTCGTTTCTTTTTCTCTTTTTCCATGTGTGTGTGTGTGTGTGTGTGTGTGTGTGTGTGTGTGTTTTTCTATTTAAAATTAATCCTCCATAATCTAATTTTCTTTTTTGTATTTTTGCCTACGAGAAATGTACATAACGTGAAAGCTATAGCATTAACGATAAACGAAACAACGGATAGAGAGACTCCATGCAAGGCTCGAACGCAACGAAAATGTATATCTCGAAATAAAGAAAAATGGACTCGTAATACGATATATAAAATATCGTATAAATAGTACTATTTTGAAAAAAGGATAGCTCGCACATTTATTTGTGTTATTTTAAAGTTACATGACGTTATAGATGTATATTGTATTTGATATAGTTTTTAATATTAGATATTTGGACTATTTGAATGAGCTATGTAAATGGAATCATTAGTTACGTTCTCGATCGGTAGAGATCTTCTAAGCGGATTTCATGATTCTAATCGTCGCATAACGAACTGCTCGGGCGGATTGTAAATTTGACGTTCTCTCGACAGTTAATACCGGGTATCATCGAGAATTGTCATCTCTGTTTCCCCAAGTACTATTGCAATTCATGTGTTCTAATTGGATTAAATTCGGGGATAGAGAGAGAGAGAGAGAGAGAGAGAGAGAGAGAGAGAGAGAGAGAGAGGGAGGGAGAGAGAGAGAGAGAAAAAGAGAGAGTATAGTTCGAGAGTAAGCGAATTTTGGTAAGCGTTTCGATTGACTCGTGCGATTATAAATTAGGTTTAAAAGGATTTCGTTAAACTGTTAAAACGTAGCTTGTGAAACGTAGTAACTTTGGGATTGATTTTTATTATATTTCCATGTGATTTATATTCCTATATATTTATAATAGATACGATTAATACGTTAGTTACATGAATATATCGATTTGTGCAAAATTATTTCAACGCTCAACGTGTTTTCTATAAAATTAAAACAAGATGATTAATATATAGAAATCTGAGAAAACATTAAAACTAAAACCAATTATAAGATATATTAATAAAACGTAATGCGAATCATGTTTACGCAACATACGTAATTAATTTTTATTCAATAAAATACGAAGATCGAATCTTCATGTAGAAAAAACTACTCTTGAAATGATTGCGTTGAAAGAGGATATTGTGAAAGAGGGAAGAAAAAAGGAAACAATAACAAAGCCGAAACATATCGTTAAACTTCGATTTAACCATCAATATTTGATGACCTAATAGGCGACTAAGGAACGATCTAGAAGGACAAAGTCGTACGAGGACGCAAAACAATGCTCACATCTCTACTACGCAGTCGACACACGACGGACCTTTATCTAAATTAGTATCTCTCGATCAACGTAACGAGCAACAGCTTGTGTCGGCGACGAAAAGTGTTAAAGTTTCCGTAGACGATTAGAATACGTGGAAGGTAATGGAACTTACTTACATAGGTATGTACGTATCTCTTTCTCTCGATTATACACATTTTATAATTATAATTAATATGTTTGGTCCGTCAAAGGTTATAAAAGAAATCTTCAAGAACGTTTAGATAAAGTTAGTTGACTCGTTCGAATTTATCAAATTCTTTTTCTTTTTCTTTACGGAATTTTTTGATAACGCAAAATCAACAATTTTTTTCGCATATTGCGCAGTGAACTTTTTGCAGCAAGTGCTACCACCGGTTAAATCTTTGAGATTCATCAAACAGACCGGAAAATTTGTAGGCTGCATAACTCGGCGTAGGCGAGCACATGTGCACGAATATATATTCAAGAGTATATGCCAGTACATTTTCTCTCCCTCTCTCTCTCTTCCTAATCACATATATATATATATATATATACACACATATGTATACAAATATATATGTGCGTGTGCATGTGCGTCCGTACGTATATACAGCCGTCTTTGAAATAAGGCAAATATTTTATTTTAACGTGAACGACATTACAGTGATCTTGTCAAATCACTGACTTTACTGATCGAGGTCATCTGTTCCTCCTTTGTTTCCTCTCCTCTCTCTCTCTCTCTCTCTCTCTCTCTCTCTCTCCCTCTCTCCCTCTCTCTATCTCTCTTTTTCTCTTTCTTTACCACTGTCTTTTTGTCTCTTTATCACTATTGTTCCTACTTCTCGTTTTCTCTAAGATATAAAAAATTAACTTCGTTAACGATTGTTAATGACGATGGTCAGAATGAAGAAAGATAAGAGATTAATAATAAGTGAATAATCTACGAATAGTAAGGAAATAAGATAACGACATTATGTAGTATCGTTTCGGAAAATTAAAATATATATTATTAAAATGTGATTTATTTATTGGCCAATCAAATGGTTAAATACGTACATACGTAATGTAATGGGTAATATTGAAATAAGATAGAAAGTAAGTAAGGAATAGCGAGAAAAAATATTTGTACGATAGGAAATATTGTGAGGATGACAAGTACGACGACGACGAATGCTAAAAGGAGGATGAATGCGGTCGTTGAGGAGGGTCAGGGCCCGCGCCCACATCGCAAACGATATTTTCAGGTCGTGCAGTAGGCATATAAATGTTTGGCGTTGCTAGTCGTTGAAACGTGGTTACAGGTCACTCACCGAATATGAGTGAACCACCAGCCACCTCTTCTTCCGAACTCAGTTGGCTTCCCGATTGGACAGAGTCACTTGACTTTTGGTATAGTCTCTTCTTTTACATTATGATAGAAAACGATTTATACCTTTCTCATTTTATTCTATTAGTTTAACAAATCTTTTCTCATTGAATGATACAGAAGAATCGATTAGTTTTATTAGAAAGAACGTATACTTGAAATGTCACCAAAAATCAACCCAATGATTACTTATTTATCTCGACATTAACCAAGTTCCCAGAGGAAATTAATGTTCGTTTACTTTATTTTATTGCAAATTTCCTTTTTTTTCTATATCGATGGAAGAAGAAGAAGAAGAAGAAGAAGAAGAAGAAGAATCTTTTCCTTCGATCGAACGAACACAGGCGAGTACGATGACACAACGCACACGTGGAAGATCGGAGACGTTGCTTGAATAAGCGGAAAGTGGGTTAAAATGTCTGAATGGATGTACTGAAAATACAAGTAGTTCAAGGCACGTAATATTACTTTCGAGATAAAGCAGTGTAAAGTCGGTGGCGTTGCCATTAATGATTCGTGTATATATATATATATTATATTATATATACATATATATGTATATAAATATATATATATATATACTTGCTCTATTTGGCAGTTACACACGGATGCGTTCGTGTTATATATCAAGGTTTATTCGACTCGCTCGAAAAGTAAGAGGTCGATGCCGCTTCCGTTAAATTATTAAAATGTACGTTCTGGCTTTAATCGTATTTTCGTAATGTAAAAGTCAGTGTAACGGCACGAACGGATAGGTACTCTAGCGAATCTAGAACACGTCCGTTCTTTAAACACAAATGTCTAAATAACGACCTGATTTTAGTTCACTTTTTTTTTGCACAATTTTTTCAAAGTATTTATGTAAAAAGAATTTTTATTCACTTTTTATATATTACGCACGCGCACACACACACACACACACATATATGTATATATGAATGAATATATTCAATGTTCGCAATATTTCAAATGGGACATTAGGAGAGGAAGTTTCGTTATTATCAATGAGAACTTTCATTGAAAAAAAAAAATTCTATTTCAGTTCCATAGGAAGACTATTTTTTTTTTCCTTTTTTTTTTAAACGTTATTATAGCATTCTCGCGTACGAAGCGTTTCAATTCCGACACGAGTTATACGTTGAACCGGAGGAATGAAAAATAAAAAATAAATAAAAAAAAAAAAAAACTAAAGAAGGAATGAGATTCAACCGCGTGCAAACCACTCATCGCCGACCATACTTAACGATAAAAGTGTACCGCGTCAATGACCTTGCGTACATGCGTACGGGCTAAAAGTGCAGGCGGCGAATAAAATGCCCTCGACTATATCAAAAGCATTCAATTTTACAATGGCCACGGAAATTGTTTGAGTTAAAGAAAAGTACTTGTGGAACGAGCATCTTATGTTTACGGAGTATATACGAATTTACTTATGGAGTATTTTGAATCCATGGTTTTAATTATGATTAATAGTGGAATTAGAATTTTATTAGGTTTATCGTAAAGTTTTGCATGTTTTATTTAAAAGATTTTATTTATCGAATCTACTTTGAAATTTATAAAACATTTCACGTAAATGTATTTGAAAACTTTGTACTTGACATTTCTCAGACTAGAGATAATTTCAATGTCTTTTTGTCAATCACGTTCAAAGATGATTGCATTCTTTTTTTTGTTTTTTTTTTTTCTTTTTTAGAGTAATCATTTTATGTACGATTTGATTACTATTTAATTAGATTTGTTCTCGTGAATGAAAATTCGATATATGTTATAGAATTGAAGATCCATTGAAAATGAAAAGAACTTTTTGATAAATCTAATGAAATATAAAATGAAAAGTACTATATGAACTTTAAATATCGCAAACCTTTGGCTACTTCGAAACGAATTCGAAGTCTCCTTACTCGTTACTTTTAAATCGGCGTTTCAGGCTCGACCTCGTCCCGGGTGTTAATAAGCTCTTGGCTTCTTCCATGGCGAGCAAAGTTAATCGGATTCGGCGAGGCTTAGTGACGAAACTTTGCGGAAGAAAACGAAAAAGAAAAAAATCAAACGCGATAGGCGGTACACATAGTTAGCGATGTCCCCTTCGATCGTTGCAAAAAAAAATGTCTCACTTAATATTTATGATATGTACCCCGTGAACAACATTCGACTTTTTATTGAAAATGAAGAGCTTGCATTCTTGCCATTCTATTTTTTCTCCGTTTTATTCTCTTTTTATTTTCTTTTTTTTTTCTTTTTTTTTTTTTTTTCATTATAGCATGCATCGTAATAACGTAGATTTTATATATTCTCTCTTTTTTTTGTTTTGTCTTCAGTAAAAATTTTAAATCATTGCATGTTGAAATAGGGATCTTCTTTTATGTTTGGTGTTTCGTGTATGAAAAGAGTACTCTTATGGATTTCGAGAGTCACTCATGTGGGTACTTTTATGTATCTTTTAATTCGCTTCGAACGGGACATACAAATCGTTGGAATATATGTACATTAAAAGTAACTTTTCAAACGATTATCAATTTATAAATGTGAATCGTGAATGATAAAGTATAAAATCGTTCCTTGTACAGTTATTTCAACAATATTCTTATTTTACATTGATAGTTAAGGACACTTAAAAGTGATTTCTAAGTGAATTTCAATTAATTCATGAATCATTAAAGAAGTATAAAATAATTATAAACGCAGACAAATTTTATTTATCATCGATAATTATTAATTTTGGAGATATAATTAAAATGTTGAACGAAGGCAATCCTATTGTTATTGTTGAAAGAAAGCTGGTCGCTTCTATAACCAATGAAAAGAAGGAGATAATTAAATAAGAACAAACCTAAAAATAATAACGAATCACTTAGAGAGAAACGCGTATAGATTTAGACTAGTCGTCTAAGTAAAATTGGAATGGCAGGAAAGCTTGCACCCTTAAAAAGAAAGAAAAAAAAAAGAAGAAGAAGAAGAAGAAGAAGAAGAAGAAGAAAAAAGGAAAAAACGAGTGGAAGGTTTCGTAGGGAAAGGGTTGAGGGCATAGAAGCGTGTAATTTTGTCGCGGACTGTACACCGAGCTTTGGGACAATAACTTCGCCGTGGTGGTACGCAATGCGAACGCAACCGCGTGCTTAGTGAGGAAGGTTAGGATCGAGCATGCGCCAGAAAATATTTTGTCCATGCGACGCGACTTTGTCCGCCTCTGTCGAGAGGCCTAACGGAGTTTTTTGGGGTAGGTCCTGGAAATTCTCAGCTCGTCGAAACGCACAGCCCTTCGAGAAAGGTTCGAGTAAGGGAGAAGTCTCTGTCTCGACTTTGGAAAAATTACAAAATATTTACTTCGTTTAGAAATTCTTATGTAAATTGGTCCAATTATATGGGAATTTTTAATTGGGTATTTATCTCATCTCATTTTTCTCATTATCTCATTTTTTCTCGAGGAAACTACAAGATCGGTCAACATTTGAAGAAAATCTCTTCCGAATATAAAAGCTATTCCTATAAAGCTATAAAACTTTCCAAAACGATAAGTAGAATGAGTGGTATTTTCGAAGCAGTGATACTCGGTATTTTGGCCGATCGAGATCGATCGAGCTCGTGCATCGTTTACAACGGTTGTTTCCTTTCGATTGAAAAAAGGATCGAGGGGAGTTAAAAAAAGGAGAGAGAGAGAGAGAGAGAGAGAGAGAGAGAGAGAGAGAGGGAGGGAGGGAGTGGGAGATTTTTTCAAGTAGCGATACACAGAACTCGCGAGGGTGCGTGCGTGAATGGCCGCACGGCCGACTCGGTCATTCGCCCTCGAAATCCGACATGAAAATTAAAGAGAGGGGCTCTCTCGCAGTAAAGAGAGAGAGAGAGAGAGAGAGAGAGAGAATCGAACAATGCCACGGCGGTTTTGTCTGCCATTGGGACGAAACGACGTATGCGGAAGGAAAAGTCTTTTTTAACGTGGATCGATAAAGCATAGGGAAAAAAAGGGTATATACTATATAATTTTCGAAGAGGGAAACTCAAACACTCTTCAGAAATCTAACGGAATTTTTAATTATGACATTTTCGAAGAGGATCCTGATAGAACACGCCATTGCTTTGTTTTACATTTCTTTTTTCACTTGTTTCTACTTATACTTGTTTCCCTTTTTAATTTATAAATTGTAAATATTTATTAATTAATTATGCATGATACTAAATTCTTTTGTAAATTAGATTTCATTAGCTTTATTAAAATATTCATAAATTCTGGTAGTCATATTACGATATATACATACATACGTACGTATGAACTCATTTTAACAATAAAAGTGACATATAGTATAGTATAATTATAATATATGTTTCAAAAAAAATAATTCTTTTCATATCCGAAGAAGAAAAAAATGTTATACAAAATTAGTTTAAATTTGAGCATTGACATATTTATTCATTTTTCCATTCTTTCAATATACTCATCTTATTTATGTATGTATATATTCTATATATAGGTCGTCTACGTTTTAACGACGAAACTGACTGTAAAGTCCTCATTTTTTGTATCGACGTAGATATTCTTTTTTCAGTTCGTTGTTGCTAACGTCGTCGTTGCACGCGATATATTATAACAACATCGATTGATCGTTGCAAGCATGTGTTGAGTAGGTTAGAAAAAAATCGCAAGACATTCTCTCGTTTACCGATCATCGACAACGCGTGAGACGCAACTGGACACGTTTAACATAAGAGAGAAAGAGAGAGAGAGAGAGAGAGAGAGAGAGAGAGAGGGGCGTAGGAGAGAGAGGTTTCTCTCACACATAAAACGCGGCCGTTATCGATCCACGTTTTTCCAGCGTATGATAACTCGTTGCGGAACGTTGATCGAAGAGCACAAAGTACACAATTACGAGCGCCCGCCCGCAGCACGGTTGGTGCCCTTTCAAAGGATAAAAAGTAGCGAAAGAGTAAGAGAGGAAGAGAGCGAGAGAGAGAGAGAGAGAGAGAGAGAGAGAAGAGAAAAGAGGGAGTAAAAAAAAGTTGGCGCAGAGTTTCGCCTTTTCGTCGCGTTTAATTTCTTCCCTCAGCTTCGAATCGCTTCGAAAAAGGTTGCTTTTTTCTCTCTTCTCTTTTTTTTTTTTTTTTTTTTTTTCTTTTTCCTGTAGATATCTTTTCTATCTCTTACTCTTTCTTTCTCTCACTTGAACTCTTGGCCGTATAACGGCTCCATCGGGGGATGGATATATTAGCCTGACGTTTCCCTGCTGATATGACTTTAATATCGAGACGCGATGCTCGTTGCTGAGTACCCGTGGGTACCAAAAGAATACAATGAAAGTATTTCGTTACGTTAGTATCTATGTATATGACGATATTAAAGTTATGTATAAGATGAAAAAAGATTAAAAAGGAAAAAGAAAAAAAAAATGTACAGAGAGAATACGGGTGACTTGGGATCGACAATTTTATTTAGGGGTTGGAAAGACAAATATAAAAGGAAACGCTTGGGATGGAGTAAAAATTGAAAAGATCGTCGCATTACGAATCGAGGATCCATAGATCATTTGAAAGGATGTCAAAAGAAGTCAGGAAATGGAGAAAATATTTGCGCATCGCTGGACGGAAGGTGGAAAACTAGGAAAATGCGTGGGTTTCAGAAACGTGTGCGGGATACGCTAAACGCTTATGAAGTCGTAGCGTATTGTACGGTACGCTAATTTCTGGATCACGCAAAGCCGACGCGTGCTCGTAACGGAGAAGAAAGACTTATTTAATTTCGCTCGACTACTACTCCGGTTCTCTTCGTGCCTCGTTGAATTTACTCCTACTCGACTAATAATCTACCACCAAAGAATTCATTCATTATTATTCGAGTATATTTTTCTTTTTTTCCTCTCTTTTCTTCCCGTTTATCTTTTTCTTTTTCCTTCTTTCATCTTGAACCTATTTTTTTTGTTACAATTGAGAAAGTTCATTTTTATACGAATTTATGTACGTGTACATCTATTTATTATATCCAATTAATTTTATTTTGTGTTTTATAATTCATCATTACGTACAATAAGAATGATAAAACGCTTCGAAATAGTTAGATAAAGAAACAAATAAACTCATGCAATTTATCGGTGCATCGAATTATACACTAGGCAGAAGAGTTTTCATACGAGGAGCACCTGTCTTTGTCACCTGCTAAATAATAATATCACGCGCAAGTCCCGAAGACTCATAAACCATCGCCATGGTTTAAAACATTAACTATTCCCCTCGAAATACAATGTTTAGATCGACTTTGTGATCGAGTAAGATTAGAGACAGTTTAGATTTCAAAGTTTACACGATCTTCCGATCGAATGGCAAGGAAACGGATGGCAATAACAAACATTTGAAGATTTGACAGCTCGAACGCGCTTACGTTTTACGCAAATCGTTGAATGAAGATAACAACACGTGTTATATCAAAGATGTTGTTTGAGAATTTGATCAGTATAATCGATAAATATTAGGATCTTTTCGATTTCAATCGTCATAAGTATCTCCGGCTACTCGTGGATAGACGTAAAACCAATAAAATCGCGATCGTTAATGGGTCGGCTTTGCTCGGCACGCGTGCTATCGATTTGGTTTCCTTGCAGCTGGATGACAAGGTAGGGTAACCCAACACGCGTTAATCGCACCTATATAGGGGCAGCTTCGTAGGCCAGGTTACGGTGAATCGGCATGCAGGATTAGTCACGAGTAAGCTCGCTTCTGGGTAACGACAGCTGCTACCGCCATGCACCACCGTCTTCTACGACTGCAACCGTTACCACTACTACCGCTAATAACATTTATCGCTTTACTAACAATAATAACGTCGTTGCCTTCGTTAACGAAAAAGTTTTGATTGTCGGTAGTTGCTGCTTCGTGGAGGATTTATTCGTACGATACGTTCAGTGTAATTTACCTATACTGGTATTAGTAGTCGGCGCGATCGATACGTTTCTTAATTCGTTTTAGATACATTTTTCAGTTACATTCTAATATTCCTTTTGGTTCGTCGCTTTGATACGAGCAATATATTGGAAATATTCTTAATGGATTACGTTGATTTATATATATATATATATATATATATATATGTATATAAATATGAATTTATGAATATTTATGTTATAAGTCGGTATTATAATTTATTCGTTCTACCTTGAAGAGTACCACAGCACTCGTGGTAACGAATTGTAAAGAATTTCAAAGAAGAAAACCAAAAGAAATCACAAATAACCATAGGTAATTCCTGACAAATCATGTTCAGCCATGCGAAGAAGATTTTTCTTTTGGTCCTAAAGGTAGCACAAGAGGGCGCCAGATGGATAACGTTTGTAAGGATACAGCGAGAGAAGCTGATACGCAGTTTTCTCTTTGGTGAGACGAAAAAGAAGAAGCAGAAGAAGAAGAAGACGCAGAAGAAGAAGAAGAAGAAGAAGAAGAAGAAGAGAAGGGGAGGAGGGACAGCTTGGCCCAAAAAGTCGTGCAAGAATCGAGAAGAATAAGAAGAAGAAGAAGAAGAGTCCAGGACCGGCCAAGGACCGTCGTTGGTTTCCTTGCCCCTCCCTAAACCACTCGTTACCTCTCCCCCTTTTTCTTCTTTCCAACAGAAGAGAGCCCTTTAGCTTCGAGACTCGTCTTCTTTCCACCTGAACGCGGTACGCACAGGTGCGACGAGGAGGTCAGTGGAGAGGGGAGGTATAGTCGGTTGAACGAGGAGGGGACGATGGCACTGACCTAAAGCAACGCGTTCGTTGCGGCCAGATCTCGAAGAAGAAAGAAAGAAGTACACCAGACTGAAAACGGAGCACCTTCGAAGAAGACGAAGAAGAAGAAGAAGAAGAAGAAGAAGAAGAGGGAGAGAGGGAGAGAGCGAGAGGGAAAGAAGATGGCGACGTTGATGGCCTACCTCGATGGACGAGACATTTTTCTTTTTTATGGGGACTTAAACGTGGTTCTGTCTGGGTTGATTTTTTTAATTAAATCTAATAGGATTTAGTATCTCTTTCAAGCCCCAAGATTTGTTCTTACCTATAATATCTACTCGATAATTATCGATCGTTTCAAGAACGCCTCTCTTTCCAATTTTCTCTTTGAACTTTTTAGTAGTAGCCTCTATGATTAAGTCTACTTGATATAATCTAAAATTATCCAATATTATTCAGTATCGTTTCTTAATTTTAATATTTGACCTTTGTTTTCTCTCGCATATAGACTGTACTCATTTTCAATATATATATACTAGTCGTTCGATATTATCGATCATTTCACGCTCGGCGTCATCGGTTCGGCGAACTTTCCGGTTGAAAGTCGTATTTGGGGTAAGAGTCTTGGCTTCGTTCTCGCGTCTGGGTGGTCTTTTCCATCTCTCTCTCTCTCTCTCTCTCTCTCTCTCTCTTCATCCATCCATCTTTCTCGCTTACTTTCTCACGAGAGTGCGTTCATACGACACTCGACACGTTCGTTTCGATCGATCGCGAAGGAACTCCGGGCGGAAACGCTTAACGTCCTTCAGTACGCGACACAGCACATATGCTACATAAGCTTTCGAGAGTCTACCGGGTGTCTGCGAAAGATAAGGAGGACGGCCCTTCAACCGAGACTGTCTGGCACTGGGCTAGGTCAGTCGTAGCTTAAACGGCCGACGTTAAACTGAAACCACACGACCATGGTATCGATTCTACGCAAATCACTAGTCTTTTTTTTCCCCCTTGGTCTTAATTATCTGCGCTTTACGGATCAACTTTCGTAGACGATGTTCGATTATTCGTTATCAAGAGAATATGGATATGAAATAGGAGTTGGTGATAATCTTGGTAGGATTTTGAAGTAACTTTGATGTGAACTTTCAGAGAGCGAAGATAACGAAATTGTCGACAGGCTTTTCTCTGTCCCTTTTTTACGAGGAAAAAAGAAAAAGAGAGAGAGAGAGAGAGAGAAAAAAGATTAGAGTCCACGCGTGGTCGAGGCGTTCCACAAAGGCGGCCCGTTTCGGCCGTGCAATGGCGCCACCTGCTCTCGGACTTGAACGCTGAAAGTAGGTATCGTCGTCGGTGCAAATAGAATTTCAAGAGTCGCGTATTAAACGCTTTATACCGCTCGCCCGCAACCTTTTACGACCTTACGGACGGTTTCTATGGTAATACCGCGAGGACCTTTTGGAAGGAAGTAATGCTTTCTCTCCACAAAATTTCCTCGTGAAATAAGCGACGAACGTTGCTGGTTGGTGACGAGAAAGGAATGGAAAAATGGGGAAACTTTATGCGGGCAAGGACACAGCATCGTTTGGATTAACCCATTTCGGATTATCTTTTTTTCACGAGTTTAAAATGAAATAATAATGTTTTAGGAACGATCAAAATTGAGTTTACGGATAAAATATTATAAATTCGGATAAGATTCGATCTGTACAAGTTTCACATTATACAAATTACAATATATTGGAGATACAAATCAAGCTTGGGTTATAAAGTATTAAAATACTCGAACGTAAATACTCAGAAATATTTGTTTTGTAAACATTTATATCACGAATACAAGCACGTTGTTCTTATTTCTATCATCGAAACGTACGACGAAACAGTTTTACCATCAAAATTTCAATCGTCAGCGCACCGACCTACTTTTTTAGTGTCCTATTTTTGGAAGGACGAAACAAATGAGAGAGAGGGAGAGAGAGAGAGAAAAGAAGAAGCGCGTTTTCTTGGATCCCGTAAACAGCTTGCAAGGGAGAATCGTCGTTGGCTATCTATAAACATATGCGGCGCCTGTAATTACGACATGGTTACGACTTGCAAAGAAGCACCATCGGAACGCGTAAATGTCCAACTTGCGTTATACCTCGGATAACTATATTTCAACCGATATGCGTTGTCCGAGAAAACTGTACAATTTAGTTTGAATTTGCCGATAAGTATCGCCGACATTTTCTTTATTTCATGGGTAAATAATAAATATATAAACGTATATTTATTTTATTATATATAATTTCTAATTAATCTATCACATCTATAAGTATTCATTATTTAACATTTTAATTGTATTTAATAATCGACGCATAAAATATGTTGGAAATTTCATTACTTATCGGCAAACTTAATAATTGAAATCTTATCGAATTGAATGTTCCAACTATAAATTAAATAGAACAATGAAATACGTATGTTACATTCTTTAGAGTTTACAAATCGATCGAGAACAACACGAGACCGTGTACTGTCTCTGTCTCGAGAAACATGACGAGCTCGTGAATGATTAATAAACTAAAGGAAGAAAGAGATAATGTTTTACGTTAGTTTGATCTATTTTGAAAGATCGAAAGTTATCTTAACGTGACATTTGCATAACTTTTAAGAATCTATTACAGTCGGCACGATCGTTATCTTCGTCAAAAAGGAAACCATAGATACGTAAATATGCAAATTATAGAATCTCTATTTCTTCTTTTTTTATTTTATTTTTTAAATATTTTTTTCTTCGTTCGAACGCTCGCCGACCTTGCTCGTCTTTTCCTCGATCTCGAGCGAACAGTCTCGAGAGGTCGAGAGGCTATAAATCGACGCTTCGCCAACTTTTCGTTCTGGCCTTCGAACCTTAACGCCATATTCGTTTCTCTTCTTCTTTTTTCGTCGTCCTTCGTTTACTCATTCTTCCTCTCTTTCGCTCGACTTTGCTCAGACTCTTTACGGTTTTTAAATTCTTTCAGAAAATCCTCTCGACTTATCAGTACGCATATCTTTGGGTGGCGATAACACGTTAATGAAATTTATTATTTGCGTTCAATTTTATAAATAATAAAAAACAAAAAAAAAGGGAGTTGTTTGATCGATTAAAAACCGATAAGGAAAGAAATGGTATAAAATTACCGATCGTTCTCGTACGATATTATAATAAATTTGCAGATTTTCTAATAGGAGAAAGAGAGAAAGGAAAAAGAAACTAACGAGAAAGACATATAGTGTCAAACGATAATAAATCCTCTTAAAAAAAAAAAAACTTTGTGCCTTGGGCAAGCCGTCAATCAAAGTCGCGCTTTTAAATGAAATACATATGGCCGACATGCATCGGCACGGTTCACAATTTTTTCGAGGGAAAATCCTCTCTCTTTCTCTCTTTTTCTTTTTCTCTTTTCTCTCTCTCTCTCTCTCTCTCTCTCTCTCTCTCTCTCTCTCTCTCTCCCTCCATCCTCTATCTCGCTGATCGTCGGATTCGATTGTCATATTTTGTTTTCCCCGCTCTCGCACTTTTTATATTGTTTCCTCGTCCGATGAAATATCGAGCGAAAGCAATTTCCCTAATTTTTCCACCACCCTTTGTTGATCCTCGCAAACGTTCTAGGTATTAACACGATCGTACATGATTTTTCTCGTATATTTGTGTTTCATTGGAATTTTTTAGATAGAAATGGAAGAATGGTTGGCCGATATAGATTTTTGAAAGTATTTAAAAAAGATTTAAATGGAAATGAAGAAATAGTTACCAATTAGATTTTTACATAGAGATTTTTAAGAATAATTACAAACTACAATTTTTGTAATGTTATAAACAAATAAGTTTGAAATAGACATAGAATATAGAGAGGGAGAGGGAGAAAACGTAAGGAGAGACAGAAACAACATCAATTTAAGCCACATGCACCGCTCTGGCTTCGTATTTAGGTGGATAATCGGCTTACAAAGTCGGCCTACCGGGGCAACGGATGCGTCTATACGATGCAGTTACTTGCATCGCACTTTGCTCGCCATACTCGTTGCATGTCATTAGACGCAACTCTTAATGTCGAAGCTTTCCTCCTTTCCGTAATGACGAAACGAGGGTGAACTAGAGGATAATGTTCGGTGGAATTAGTCCAGTCGTTTACTCGTTTGTACAAACATGGAAATTCTAACACGAGAGATAACCGTTGTAATGGAATTTAAGGTAGTCCCGATTTTATTCATTTTTATTATTATTATTTTTTTTTCTTTCTTTCTTTCTTTCTTTCTTTTTATATAAATATTAATTTTTTTCCTACCTCCTTGATTTGAACGAATTAAAAAAGAAGCAACAAACGTTTCCTTTCTAACAAACTACGGACTTATTCTCTTCCTTCCTTTTCTTGCTCACAGCATCACCTGTTGCATGACAGCTGGACAATAATATTTCGAGTATGTTCCATAGAAAAAATGAAAGAAAAAAAAATTATATATATATATATATATATATAACAAGTTCGGTGTTTCAGTCAGAATAATAAAACAGGATAGATTTGAAAAATTCTATAAATTAACACGAAGGAAGGAAAAGTATCGTATAATTAAAAATCATACCTATTTGATTAATGGATAAAGTATTTTGATATAGGATCACAGTTATAAGATATATCGAAATATATGTAGTTATCGATTATTTGAAATTGTATAGCATAGAAATACGTTCGATATTTCTGAAATTTCTCTTATCTACTCGGAAGTGTGAACATCGCTGGTGCCGATGTTCCATGGGTGTTTCCGGTAAGTGAAACTGGTTGGTCCATTGGGTGTCGTGACTGTCGAGCTTGTGTTTCTCGATTTACGTTGTCGGAGTCTAGTCCCGAATACCATGAAATTTCACAAACCATGAATTACGAGGAACGTTACAGTACTCGGCATGAGATTCGTATGACTCGTAAGAGATATGGAACGTGAGTAGGGTATAGTATTTAATTGGAAAAAAAAAATAAAAAAAAATAAGAAGAATAATTACTGAAATTCGTTGAAACGGACGATATCGAAAGTAACTCGTTCAACAGGCGGTTACCATTTGGCTACATCGATAAGATCGGATTTCTTCATGCGAGCTCGCGTTATCGGCTCTTATCGTCGTTGCGACGGAACTCGATATTCAAAGAGCGTAAAGAAGAGAGAAGAAAGTAGCGTGCAAAAAAGAAAAGGAAAGGAAGAAAGTGTTCCTTGGAAATTTCCATGAGTGCTAACCAAAAGACGATTGGTATACACGCGTAGGCGAAGTATTAAGTTTCGGAGAGTATAGGCCGTCGTGAATTTATTAAATATTGTAATTGAAAACATCGAGATCGAGAAGTCAAATATCTCGAATTCAAAGTGAATTGCTCATTGATATTGTTTTTTTTTTTTTTTTTTTTTATTATTACTAAATCTCGAGTAAACAATTGAACAAAAGAAAGGAAAATTATTTTCGTATCTTATTAGTATGGAACAAAAAATGCAATCAACCACACGAAATGCAAATAATAGATTATGAAATTTGTGAAATACCTGCTATCAAAAATACTTTATTTTTTTGTAATGGCTAAAATTATTATTTTTATATATATATATATATATATATATATTTACATAAATTAAATATACATGTATACATGCATATGTGTGTGTGCAATTTCTAATATTAAATTACATAATATAATCCATATTAAGAGTGATACGATTTTGGCAAATTTTCCCTTATACATATAACTAAGAAACTATGATAGAACTTATGAGCATTCTCGCGTAAGTATGTCTAAACCTTCGATAACCCTAGAAAAATCTAATCGTCCCTTCGTCCGTACCTTAGTCCAGCAACCCAACTACTTTGTCTCAAAGACTTTACGCAATTTTTGTAGAAAATCATTAAAACGTAAATCGTTTGTAGAAGAACATAATGTGCATTATGTGAACCCAGACGCAACGAGAAAAGCTTTGAACGTAAAGGATTAAAGTTTCGAGCGCGGACGAACGAACGATGGCGAAAAGGCGAATTAAGTCAAAAGAGAAGAAAACGTTAACGAAGACTTAATATGATGGTCTATGAGAGGTCGTCTTCTCGAACAACGACGACACCGTGAAATTATTTAGCGTACGCGATACGTGATAATCACCGATCGGCCGATCGCTCCAATTAACGTGAGAATATTTGCGCTAAAATTACAGTCGGGCCGACGACGACGACGACGACGACGACGACGACGGCAATGACGACGACGACGACGACGACGACGACGACGACGACGACGACGTTGAGAGTGAAACGAACGGGGGAGGGGAGGGAGGGTGGGCGAAACCTCGCCCAACACCGATGGGTAATCGATACAAAAGTCCACAAGGGTTGGGCCGCCTTAGTGGCCCCGGCTGTGTGTTATGCGCGTACAAACGTGCAGTCGACCGCACTCGAGTGCAATTGCACCGCGGAGCTGAACTTAGAAACGAACGTTGGGAATGGGGGAGAGAGAGAGAGAGAGAGAGAGAGAGAGAGAGAGAGAGGGTTCATATTTTGGAGAAAAGGGATGAAGACAGTGGAAATGTTTGTTCTTTTTTTTTTTTTTTAAGTTAATGTTGGTAAAAATGTTTTTCTTGATTTGCAGCGACTTAATCGTCGAACTCGTCATTATTAAATGGCGTTGGGAATATCCTTGCTATTGAAATCCTTTTTTTTCACTATTCATTTTTCATTTTGGTTGTGCGAAATTGTTGCGTTGTGCACCGGAGCGAAAAAAACTTTATCGATGACAAAATAATCCAAACGTTTAAAAATCTTTTTTTCCTCCCATAAACAAAGCCGTGCAACAACCACGAAAACCACTATACATTTTCCTCATATCGAAAAATCAAGAAAAAAAAAAAGAAACTTAACATTCATCCAGCGCATTTTTCTCTATAGCAGTCCATGGCTGGACGAGCGCATTTGCGTTAAGCACGCGCTAATCGAAGCCTACGCGGTCGAGAAGGGTTAGAGAAGAGTAGAGAGAAAGAGAGAGAGAGAGCGAGAGAGAGAGAGAGAGATAGAGAGAGAGAGAGAGGAGAGAAAGAGAGAGGAGAGAGAGGAGAGAAAGAGAGAGGCAAAGGCTCGCGTCTGGCTCGCGCTCAACAGCGAGGAGAGCGGCGTAATAAAGGCGCCCTTTTAATGGCCAATACTAATCAATGAAATACGAAGTCACGGAGCTGTCTATCTCTCTTTTTCTCTTTCACATATACATACACCTATGTATGCAATCGCATAGAGAAAGAGAGAGAGAGAGAGAGAGAGAGAGAGGAGAGAGAGTGGGTAGGAAGGGCGGGAGGGAGGGAGAGAGAAAACGATGTTGAGTTAGTAGTCGTGCAAACGAAGGGGGTACGCAGTCTCTCTCTTTCTTTTTCTCCGTTTCTCTTTTTCTTTCTTCATCGTCTCTCTCTCTCTCTCTCTCTCTCTCTCTCTCTCTCTCTCTCTTGTATGCACGCACGCACGCACGCACGCACGCACGCACGCCACTCTTTTTCTCCCCTCGACCGAGCCAGCTCTGCTCCATACTGAAAGAGTGAGCGAGAGAGAAAGAGAGAGGCCACGATATTTTTCAGGATGGGATATTTAACGCGTTGGTCAGGTCAGTAACCTCAGGCAGTCGGGGCCCTGCGATTGGCCGGCCTCGACGACGCTCTGCCACGAATTCCCGGCCCCTCATTGGCCGAGCCGGGCCCTGGACCTACACCAACCTCGTGCGTACCTACACGAGTACACATATATCTCTGTCTTTATTCTTCCTCAAGTTTCTATATATCTCTCTGTGCATATATGTGTGCGAACGTAAAGACGGGCCATGCGATACGTCATAGTAGAGTGCCGACGTATAGTCAAGCCAAACTTTTCCAGTTGCGATATTGGAGTGAAAGAGAGGGAGAGAGAGAGAGAGAGAGAGAGAGAGAGAGAGAGAGAGAGAGAAAATGATATAGAAGAGTTGAGAGAAGAAGAAGCAGAAGAAGAAGAAGAAGAAGAAGAAGAAGAGGAGGAGGAGGAGGAAGAGTGTAGATGCATGTAAGAGACTCGGAGTGTTCTCACGGCCGAGTCAAGCGAGTTTTTCGGTCGTTTTTCGATTCTTCG
Source organism: Dolichovespula sylvestris (assembly GCA_918808275.2). NCBI lineage: Eukaryota > Metazoa > Arthropoda > Insecta > Hymenoptera > Vespidae > Dolichovespula > Dolichovespula sylvestris. The sequence goes on along the minus strand of OU964982.1, from coordinate 4,933,492 downwards.
GGAGACTGAGATACAACGAATACTCTCTTCGTTGGTACCTCTCCTTGTCCTCACTCTCTTCTTTTAGGTTTTGCGCTTTTTAATATGTACGACGAGTACTCGACCATGGCCGAGTCCGTGAATACTTTCTGGGCTTGGTAAGAAAATGGATCGGACAACCTTGCTAATTTATCTTCTCCGTGTATCTTTTCGATCAATTTTTTGATCATTCGAAAACGACATTTCGACTCGGATTTTGTTCAGATTTTACTGTGAAAAATTTTGTAAATATCCTAAAGTTGAAGTATTTATCGTACATATTAAATTCACTGGTAATACCTAATAATAATCAAGTTTAGAAAGAGGGCTAGGAAGTATCCGATCACACTTCTCCAATTAATATAATTATAGTCGCTAACAAGTTTCAAAGACTAATATAATTCATAGCTATTAAGAGAACTTAGTATATAAGCATGAACATTTTAGCGCGTATATTTACGATTTATGGTAATAAAGAAAGAAACGTAAATATATATATATATACTAAGCGCGCTATTATTTTTTCTTATGTTTTTCCTCACCTCGATAGCAGTGTTTTAACATTGAACGAATATTGCATCAGACGATCGAACGTGGTTGTGTAACAAGGATCATTTGTAACATTGTAGACGTGATTGGGAGTGTGCAATTAAATCAACGAGTAGTTAATAACGAAGAACCTAATCTTTCTCTCTCTCTCTCTCTCTCTCTCTCTCTCTCTATCTATCCATAGCATACATATGTAAATCAAAAGGCTAGCTGCCAAATCCATAGGAAGCCATGCGATGTATCAGCAACGACTCAAAATTCAGAATCGTATGCTCTTTCGACATACGAATTCATTATTACCCGTTGCCATAAGCCCTCTGTATGACGATAGGAACTGTTTGACAAAGGTCAACGATGCCACGTCGAAATCACTGACTACTCTACGAATACGTCGCTATAAAGAGCTCGAGAGAAAGAGGTAGAGATAGATAGATAGATAGATAGATAGATAGATAGATAGATAGATAGATAGATGGATAGATGGATAGAGAAAGAGAGAGAGAGAGAGAGAGAGAGAGAGAGAGAGGGAGAGAGAGAAGGAGGGTCCCGTATAACCGTGCAAGGGTTAAGCCCTTTTTGTCCAGAAGGACGAGCATCGAGCAACGAGAGTGGCGGCCCTTTATGGAGCGAAGGTTAATCCGGCGTATCTCTATGGAGCGTTAACGTCGAATCGTCGCTAATGGCGAACGAGCAATGCGTGACATTCCAATAACGTGTCGTTGGATCATTGATAACCCTTGCTGGACGAGCTACTAATTGGATGACATTACTAGTTGAGTCGATCTTTTCGATAATTATCATTTTCATGATTTTGAAAACTTTCTGATTAACCTTGAAATCGGATCAAAAGGTTGGTCTATACGATTTAAGAACCGTTAAAGGTAGCATCAACGGAAGCTGGAGTTGAGTGTATTGGTAGTGAGGTAGGTGTAAGGATGGAGTAGGAGAGAATAGAGAGAGAAAGAGAGATAGAGAGAGAGAGAGAAAGATGGAGATGGGCACGTTCAGATGTAGGCTACTAGAGTCACGACCCTCTTCCTCTTCCTCGCACGATCGTTACTTCTTCCTTCTTCTTCTTCTTCTTCTTCTTCTTCTTCTTCGTTTTGTTACTTCTCCTTCCTTACTCAGCTATATACCTAATTGAGATGAAAAAAGTTCATCTCTTCTTTATCAAACTTAGGTTTTTAATTATCCTTTCATATTTGTAAAAAAATTCAGAAAGATGTTGTGGATATTAATGATAAATAGAAGGGGATATCAGAATGCTTTTAGATGGTTTAGTAGGTATTCTCGAAGACTCCTTGAGTATGGTACGACAGTATGCCGAGAGGACGAGCCGAGTGGTATCCACGTTATTAGCGTGCACGCGCGGTCAAACGCTCTGTTCATTGTCTCATTGATGCCGACCCTCGAAAGCGCACAGCACGTCGTACGCGTCGTGCCGCTGGATTCCCTCTCGACCCGTCTGCAGACTACTACCCTCACACACACACACACACACACTGTACCCTCTCCAACCCCTTCCTTTCACTGGACTTGGACCGAAGGCAAGGAAGGTGTGATAACAAGCTACCTATTTCTACCACCAGTAACATCACCCTTCTTCTTTCCTTCTTTCTTTGCGACTACGTCGTCGTCGTCGTCGTCGTCGTCGTCGTCGTCGTCGTCGGTTCCGTTGTAGGACCACTCGAGACGAGAAGCGTGCCGCTTCGCTTTCGAAGAAATTCACCTCGTGTACCCATTCTCCGGCCTTCTTACCGTTACCTACTGCAAAACTTTCTTGAAACGTTCTTTGATAGACAAAAAGAAGAGATTTTTAGTAGGAAAGATGGAATCTCTGTGTTTCTGATCGTCTAAATCGTTTTAGTTTACTTTCACCCTTGAAATTTTTCCTATTGAATTTTATATCAGATCTCTCAAATATAAGATTTTATCAAAGAAATTGTTTATACTATATTTGTTAATTAAATATTATCAAACGGTATACAAATTTATTAATATGTAAGAGTATTTAGGAATTCTATTTAGAAAATGTAGGAATTCAGATTCGAATACCTCTCCGTTTTGTGATCCATTTTTTTTAGATAATCCTGCTTATATTAAAAAAAAAAAAAAAAAAGAAAAAAATAAAAAAAAAAAATTGAGATAATTCCTGTGATCCGTGGGACAACAAATGTATATGGACATGAGTTTTATGGAGAATTAATTTCATGTCGATAATGAGAGAAAAGGTGTTACGAACGAAGGAGAATATTTGCGAGATTTCCGAGATAAAACACACGCTTTTAATTTCTCTCGTTTATTAATTGCTACGCATTTAACGTAAAAAAGCTCGAATGAATTTCTTCAAAGCCTTTACTTTCGAATACAGTTCAACGTATCTTTCCTATTACGTTTTCTCATTCGTCCCTCCCTCCCTCCCTCTCTCTCTCTCTCTCTCTCTTTGATACACATTCGTACCAATAATAATTAATAATTACTACAAATAGCACACGTAATTAAGTATTTCTCGTAAACGTCGAACATAGAGCTGATTAGTCGTTTGTAACATTTATTTACGGACGTTTGTCCAAGTTAATAGTATAAAAATATCACTCATTCGAAATATTTTATATGAAAAATTATATACGATGATAGACAAAGAGAAAAATACATAAAATCTTGTTTATTCGACGGATTATAAAATGTAATATTTTATAATATATATTACTGTAATATAATCGATCAATACTCTTTGAAAAACTATGCTAAACGCGTTATTTGCAAATATTATACGAAGAACAAAGAGAGTATCGTTAACGGGTGGCGACCATTATAGATTATTAACATAATTTTATATTCGGCCGAGCGTCGTCATCGGCGAGACTCCTCGTCGATGGAGCGTCAATGTAACTCGGCTCTCGAGAGCTTGGCAGCTCGGTGAAAGTCTCTTTGAGGTGGATCAAGGTGTAAGCACGAACGACGGGTTTAAAGAGGTGGTGCTCGAATAAACTGAATTTCGGCTAGAGTGCCACTTTAGAAGAAAAGGAGCGAGTGAGAGAGAAAGAGGGAAAAACCGAGGGAGAGAGAGAGAGAGAGAGACCGAAAAGCGCGAGCGGTCCAGGCTATAGATAGCACAAAAACGTTTTAACCCTTCAAAAGGCCATCTTCATTTTCACACCGAAGGTGATAACGCGAAATTTCGTCTAAGTTTTGATATTATCGCGTATAATTATTTCTCTTGCAATATCTCATTCACCGTCCTATCCAATTTAAAAACGAGACCATTTCGACGCGGATCAGATAATTACTTATAAAATACATTTTCGAAAGGGAGATAACGTATATCGACGCTTTTTCTCCTTCTTTCCTTTTCGACTTTTTAATTAATTTTGTGCGTTATAAAACTCGGTTTTCTTTTTTTCTTTTTTTTTTTTTTATTAATGCTATGAAATATCATCATTATTACAGGATAACGTTATATCATTCTTTTATACATGGATTAAAATATTTCACATATTGGGATATTATATTTATAGAGATTATGACAATGTAAAGAAATATAGCATTTTGTTGTTATAAGTAATATTTTATAACGTAGTAAGGTTACATAAACTTTTATCGAGGAACGTTTAGACGAATGTTTATGTTCTTGATCGTTGTGTCTCTATGTGATCGATACGTCATTGTTTTCTTTCGTGGCTCGTTTCTTAGTCATGATTTGTTTAGAAAGTTAGTCGCGAACAAGTCGTAGCGGAGTTAACATCGAGACCGAAGTAAAATTTAGCTTTAATTTTATTCTTTCCCTTTCGCGTTATATTATATGAAATATATTTGTATTATTTTATATCGTACGACGTTTATTTAAGATCGTTGTTATTAATCGAATGGAGATCTAACGAACAAAACTTTTCAGTCAACCAAAATATTATTTATTAAGGGAGCGTAGAAACTTTTTCATTCTCGAATACTCAAATTTATGTAGAAAGACGTGAACGTAGGCATCGAACTTTTCCCTTCCCTCCAATCGGCTCTTTTGCCATTTCCAGGAAGAAGGGTATGGTTTGTGAAGGCAAGTACACAGTACTTCCTCGTAACTTTCGTAATTAAATCTGTATTCGAGTCAAAAGGGACCAAGTCTCATTTTTATTTTACAGGCATGGTTTCGTCCTACCTCTTCTCTTTTCCCTCCCCACCCTCTCTCTCTCTCTCTCTCTCTCTCTCTTTTTTTTAAAGCCGCAGACGGCATCGAGGAGGGTCTCTTCTCGAGCGACTGCGACGACGGAAAATCGTTGTTGACGGACTCGAGTGCACGTAGGGAATGTCGAGGACGCGACATACGTGTTGCCCTTATCCTACGGCAGCGATTTTTCAAATTACCTGGCAGCTTCAGAATCGAGAGAAAACATCGACGAGATTAGTTAGAGGGTGCTCGTGCCTGTTAACGCTCTATAAACGAGTCCTGAATACAGGGACTCGTAGTATTCGTCCCGCTGATGCAATGCTGCAGTACTGCATTACATTGCAATACGTGTATGAATCGACTCGAGAGCTGACCGTGTATCTCTACTACCCCCTCCATCGCCTACCCTCACCTCCCACAACCCTAGTTAATGTAACATATATTTCTCGCTAGATGCCACTGAATAAATTTTCCTCGTATCAACCCTTAACATCGCCGAGAATATTTTATGGCATGAATTATCAGCCAACTGGAAAGAAATTTTGACGAGGGATTATATTTGCGAGATGTTTATTTGTTGTTGTACCTATCTGAAAGTTTATCCTTGGTAACTAGTTGACACAGACGAGATGGAAAATGATTATGTTTCGAATGATGATCTTTGATGGTATTAGTGATAATTGGACAATGTCTATAGACAATGGTAGGTATATTCGATAGTCTCTACCGCATATACGGTAACATTGTCTGTAGCAATAAGCTTAAGGAGCTGATGAACGGATTTTGGTTTGATGATCATTCTCCGTTTAGGTACCTTACTACCGTACACATAGAATCTATGTATAGATTTTAGTGTATTCTCTTGTAACCACTAGGAGATTATTCGATTAAATGTTACAATATTTTATGCGACTGTTAAAAGATATCGTACGCGAATAGACAATAGCGATGAACCATGATAATTATACTCGAATGCTTAGTAGATACACATGTATCAATGAAGCAGGATTATTAACGTAATGTCGTTTCGCGTCAATCGTCGCTAATATCTCCGTATATTACGTAGAAGACGAGTTAAAGTAACGGTTACATCGAAACGATTTACCAAATAGATTTTGCTTCAGTTTACGTAAAATAAAATCAGGCAATCGATAATGGTATTAATTAAGTAATGGAGAGTTGCCAAACGTGCGTGCGTTAATAAGTACATAAATATTTACATAGACGTAGAGCAAAAATTTGGCCCTTTCGCGCGTTGGAAATGTTTTTGTCATTGAAAGAATTATTTTTATTATTGAAATAATTCGTACTTTAACTTGGCAACTCTCTTTCTCTCTCTCTCTCTCTCCTCCTCCTCCCGCCCCCCCCCTATCGCAAAGAAATCATCGATTCCGAATCTAAACGTTCTTTGTCATTATACGGTACATCGTACTAATAGCGACTACATAGGATCTTGACGAAAATTTTCAGGAAAATTTGGACGATTAAAATTAGCGGCTACGTCCAATCTCAATCCGTTACTACTACGTGAGACTATGTCGCTTGGGATTATTATAAGTTTACGTAGAATTAATAATCTAGGTATTAACCGAACAAACTATGGAAGATTATGCGAATATATTCGAAATTAGCCAGCAGAATTCAGAATAAAGGGACCGTCTCTGGCGTTCTCACTTGGAAGGAATGTTTACATTCGACTTACGTTCTCCATGGTTAATGAATTTTCTGCTCCGACCTCGTACAAGGGATGTCAAAAGGTATTTATCGCGGACTTAAAGGAGTCTTTCGAAAATTTACCGAAATAATACAAGAGGTATAACTTTATAAAACAAAAGTTTTATCTCGTCAAATTCATTTTATACCCAATATTTGATTAATTTCAATATTTTAATATTGTTTCTTGTCTTTTCGTAATTAATAATTGTTATTCAAACGAGAAATAATCAATTTTATGTGTGTATGTATGTATATATATATATATATATATATATATATATATATATATATATATATAAAATTAGAAATGAAATAAATTTATAAAGCGATATCACCTAAAAAGAAACTTACCACTCGTTGTAAAGTTATAATTGTTCTTGATTGATTGATTGATACATAAAAAATATAAATTATCTCGTCATCCGTGCTTAATGCGTTAAGTGGTCAAAGAGATTTTTTTTTGGAATATGAGAATAAATGGACCGAAAGAAAATTAACGATATATGCAGGCGAAGATGGCAAAGCATTTTGTTCGTATCAGTCAACAAAGTTGTTAAAGGCGTGCCACGGATGTTTAGAGCGTATTATTTAAAAAACGCCCTTTCGCTTCGCGACTTTTTTGCCGTTACTAAGAGAGAGAGAGAGAGATTCCGTTTCTCGGCAGTGATTAAAAATAAAGTTCAGCGCAAAATAAATTTTACGTGTGATTACTTACATTATCGGTTATTTTAGAAGGGGGGAAAGCGCGGAGAGGCCTCGTTACGTCGAGAAGTTTATAAAAATATTGGAAAAACGCAAAAGAGAAAAGAAAAAGCGCTTCTACGAGTGACGTCAATAGAAACTTTAAGGAAAAGGAGAGCGAAATTCTTTTGAGATCATTTTTCTTTATTCCGGTATGGTCCATTTGGGTTAATCCGTTCATTTGTCAACCGCCTTTTATTTTTATTAAAAAAAAAATGTTCTTTTTTTACTTTGATGGCCATTCTGCTACGTCCTCTCACTTTAATCGTCTTTGAAATTAAATTTAATTTGCGAAATTAATGTGAAATTTCATAAGTAAAATTAAATTTAATTGTTCAACCGTGAACGCCGATAATCGGTGATCGCTACGTCCAAACTGAGGGAACAGATGACGGGTTATGGATGATCACTATAATAGTCAACGTGTTAACGAAGAAAATTTGTGTTCAACGAAGCGTTAGTTCGTAGTTCGCGATTCGTTACGTAGCCGCCGTCGCTTTGTCGTCGAAGTGTCGTCACGCACGCACTCTGACGGCATACGAAATCGATCCTGAGAATCGAACTTCCGCTCGGTAACTTCTTCCGGTACGAGAACCCATTCGATGACTCTCCAATAGGAAGCTCGATTTTGTCGAGGACTTTGAAAATCTCGCTGAAGAAGAAGAAGAAGAAGAAGAGGAGGAGGAGGAGGAGGAGGAGGAGGAGGAGGAAGAGGAAGAGGAAGAGGAAAAAGGAGAAGAAGAAGAAGAAGAGGAAGAAGATCGGAGATTTCCTATTAAAAAACGATCTCGATCGTGATCGTCAAAGCATCCTTATTTCTAATTAGAACCAAAACTGCTACAATTTCTTTTATATTTGACTTCTTCTCCCATATTCGCAAATCATCGAATAAAATGATCTTTGACGATCTCGCAATTTCATTGACATACTTTTTGATTAATCTTCTAAAAGCAATTACATCGATATACTATTTAATGATAACAAAACGCATACGTTTGTTCACACGATAACCAATATAAAGAATTAATGGAATAAATTTCATTCGATATAATCAATATTTTTGACAAATAAAAATCAGGATAAATCCGACGATTCGTCAGGAATATGAAAAATTCAATTAGATTAGACTGAACGTCGCTCGACCGGATCGTATAAGAAAAAATTATGAGAAACACGGGCACTAAACGAAATATAGAGGAGAAAAATGATGTGACTTTGACCAAAAAAGGAACGATCTTTCGACGACTGTGCCTTCCTAACATCCTTCGTGGCCGAGCTTCGGCTGTTTTCATGGCCGTCATTTAGTAGGTTCGTTCACCCCTGGGCGCAGGGTCGTACGAGGAGAGTAGAGGAGAGGAGAGAAGGGATGACGGTCGAGGAGGAAGGAGGAGGAGGAGGAGGAGGAGGAGGAGGAGGAGGAGGTGGTGGAGGTGGAGGAGGCGATGGAGGTGGCGGAGGAGGAGGAGGAGGAGGAGGAGGAGGAGAGAGGGGCCAGACGGCACGTACGGCTCGCCGTGCTGCAAACGGAGACGGCGGAGGAGGCAGCGAGGGGATTCCGGAGAGCTCGAAGCTTCTGCGTGAGAGGGACGAAGAGGAAGAGAAGGAAGAAGAAGAGTGAAGGGGGAGAGGGGAGATTGCGAGTAGTCGAAGGGTCGAGTAGGTAGATGTGGAGAAAGCTGTTGGTGTTGGTGGTGGTGATGATAGTAGTAGTAGAGTAGTAGTAGTACTAGTGCTGCTGCTGCTGCTGCTGCTGCTGCTGCTGCTGGTGGTGCTGCTGCTGCTGGTGATGGCAATGGAGGAGGAAGAGGAGTGAGAGAGAGAGAGAGACCAAGGGAAAAAGAGTTCAGGCAGGTCTGGGATCGGACGAGGGTGAATGCGTGACGGTGTGTGCCTTAGGCTCTATCTATTTCTCTTTCTCTCTTTATTTCCTTGCCTTGCCTTGCCTTGCCTTGCCTTGCCTCTCCTTAGAGAAGACTGCCTGTGCCTGCCTACCTACCTTCTCGGCTGCCTTCTCTTCCCCTTGTCCAGTCATCCTCCTGAACCTGCTGATCTCTCACGCCAAACCTTTTCTAGGGGATACACACCCCCCCCCTTCTTTTCGGATCCGTTTTGAATACTAGCTCGAGGAATCTAGACCTTTGATCCTCCTTTGGGTCGTTCCGTTTGCATCGATAGGATATGAAAAAGTATTAAATATATATAGGTGTATGGACTAATATATATATATCATTAAAATAAAATAATAAATAATAATCGAAAGGAATTCTATTTAAATTATAATATCATTTAATTATACTCGACGAATATTTAGTCTTATTGTAATAGAATAAAATAGTAGAATAGTAGTTGTTGGCCGAGCAAAGACGACTAAATTTAGGCATCCCGATGGAAATATGATTACGAGGGGAAAGTTTGGATCGCGGGAAACGATAAAAGACATGGGGTTGAGATCGAGCGAGGCGAAGACTTCGAAGGTCGATTGTGTTGATGCGGCGATCGGAAAGTCACGCGACCTTTGAGAGCTCGTTAATTGGTTCGATCTTTCCGATCTTGCAGCTTGTCGAACCACTAGAATTTATTTGCAATTAGGTCCCTGCTCGATTGCATACGATAAAAAGGAAAAAGTAATTAAATGAATAATTAAGTGGATGCATAATGATCAAATAATTTCATAATTCACTTCCTTGCGGTAAAACTAGGAAAAAGTAATTGATAGAGATTTTTAAGACTATTTCAATGCATAATAATTCATTCGTTATGATTGTACTATCGAAATAGTTGATTGCGAAAAAGGAAAAGAAGAAAAGGACAACGTAAAAGAAATGGAAAGAAGAAAGAGAAACGTCGAGTAAGAGAGAACACAGGTCGTTAACGCGAAAGTTTCCTGGCGAACGATAAGGTCGTTCGTAATTCGCATCTCCTGCTCGATCAGGAGATGCATGCACATCGGAGCTTCAATTTCTATGATGGATGGGATCGGCCAGAGTCGTCCGTTCGATGCTCCATCAACGGACCACGCACCTGTCCAAGGTTTCCCCATCCACGAAGTGGTGTCACTAAATTTAGGTTTCCGCCGGAAATGCCGGTAAAGAAAAATGATCGTTTAGATATAGAGACACGGAGAATTAATTAAATGGCAGGAACGTTTTCATGAAATGACCGTAATAAAATACATTTCTGGTACCACATTACGTTGTAATCTTCTAAATTTGAGGTGAAAGTGTTCTATAATAATTTTCTTGGTCATACGATGGGTGCTTTCAACGCTCTTGTTGAGAAAGTTTTTAAAGTTTGGTTGATTTCACTTTCGGAATTTTACGGTAAAGTTTTGTGGTACCCGATGACTCGTCACTTTTTATTTCTAACGAATAGCTGGATTCATTTTCAAACGATTTTATTATTAATTTGAGAGGAAACTTTAGCGAATCCTTAAGATTTATACATTTATACTTTATTTGTAATTTTCAAATAACGTTAATTTAGAGAGAAAAACGTTTAAATAATCGTACATTTTTCAATATAAGATTAATCGTGATCGTATCCGATGCATCCTAACGAAACAAGCGATATGTGTTGGATAAACGGATGCCATTAATTATATTCGTATATGTGCACGGTATTGATTTTTCTTACAAAACGTAACGTTCAGAGTTTGAAGTTGGAGGAAGGAAGTACGTGTTGCGTTTCAAACGCGACGGGTATACCGCCGGAAGATACTTAAATTCTTAACCTTATTAGTTTCTCTTAGGAGGAAACACTATCGGTACAACCTCGGCCTTCTCTCATCGTTTCAACCGCTTTGACTCGCATTTCGTAAGTACCATTCACCAAAACGAAGCTTTCCTTGCATCCTTTCACATACTTTTCGTCGATCGCGAATTCGACGAGCGTGTTTACTTTGTAACGAAACGCGTTTACGTCGCGAAACGATCCTACTCGCGATTCAAAGGAATTCCTCGGAAATTTAATAACGCCAAAGTACTTGGTATATCCTCCTTCGAAGACGTTTACATTTTATTTTTATCGAGTATATTTTGACTTTTTGCGCGCTTTTTACACGACCATCGTTGAGAACGAATTTATTGTTTTGCTTCTCGGAAAAGAAAAAAGGAAGAGAAACAAAAACAAGATACGCGACAACAATTTCAAAAGTTATTTACTTTGACGAAGAAAAGAGAAAGGGTATGAAAAAGCGGGATACATTTGTTGTAAATTATTTTACGTAAACCGCAACGTCGTCGCGACGCTGTGCGGAATGCGTGCGACGCGTAAAATCGCGTACACGCGAAACCTCTAAATGATAAAATCGCGTTAACGCGTTTTCCTCTCGACGACGCACGTGTACGTCGTATATGCGATCCGTATTGGCTAACACACGTGCTCTACACGCATGCGACCGTTCAACGACCGTTTTCTTTTCGATCATCAATTCCTCCCATTTCTCACCCTTCGCTCTTCTAGACTTACGTAAGAGACTTAGGCACAAAATACGACGTCTTCTCCAAATTCGTTGTAATGAAATTTTTTATTTTTTATTTTTCGTATTTACAACTATTATAATCAATTGACGATACGATGGGGTATATCGCCGACGACAATTTAATTAGTTTATTAAAACTTCGATTCGTTTTCAATCGTGAGATAAAAGAAGTGTACACGTACGATAAACCGAACGTACCATCTACCTATCGAATTTTAAATTCGTGTCCTTTTGAATCGAAACTTTCGTATCATGAAACTTGAGATCAAACGATAATCTTTATCCAATCTTTGCTAACGGAGGCAGAGAAGGAGAGGGAGAAAAGGTAAAGGGAAAAATAAACTTGTCATCCGAGATCATCGTAAGGTTTCTACGCGGTGGTGGTCGTAAAGGACGTTATACATAGTCATCCTTTGGTACACGCGTCAAGGATCACTGTATAGCGAAGACTCCTCCTCTTCAATAGTTATATACGTATAGATATACATAGAAATGTACTAGGGTACAATATTTCTGCATGCGTTACGCGATATTACGCGATAGTGCGTGGGCGTCGAAGGTACATTCCGCTCGCGTTATCGCCGCGGTGTGCACAGAGCGTAAAACCAGGTAGTGGAGAGTTTTCAAGTGGCAGCTGCCATCCAAATGTACCGCGTTTATTACGCGAACGCGGCCGAGTTGCTGCCGACCGATAGAAATTCGTTTCGTTAGGTAGCACGGACCTTTCGAATGCGACATCTGATCGATCTTCTTTTCTCTTACTTTTATTTGTTTATTACTATCATTTTTTCCTTTTTTCCCCATTCTTCCTATTTTATCATCTATCGATCGTATATAGTAGAACCGGTATGTACCCAAGTTACAACGCGTTATGTGAAGAAGGTATAATCGTTTATTTAGTTTCGAGTTCAAAATCGTAACAAAAATATTCATAATTATAGTACACGTTTCACTTTCATTCCAAAATTTGTCACTTTCGTATCATTTGAAATATTTTTTTCACGAATGAAATTAACATATATTTGTGTGTGTGTGTGTGCGCGCGCGTGTCTGAGTGACATCTAAAACACATATAGATTTAGTCCGTGTTACAGGATGATCCATTGTAGAATTTGACGATCGTTATGACCATTTACACATCAATGACTACCAGAACGTAACAAAGTAAAGGCATTTATAACCGAGCGAATGCTCTTACTTCCACTCGTTTAATTAAAATTCTCCTCGTATAATCGCAGTTCATTCGGACTAGCTCGTAACACGTTCGAGTTATGCTTCACGTTGAATGGCGTCTGTGCAATAGTAAGGATACTTTACAGCGCCGTGAGGATGATTATCATGTCGCTAGTATCCTCATACATCTCTTTTGTTTTTAACCTTAATGTTATCGGAGCTTTAATTAAATCGAGTCCGACATTTGCTTCCTTCTTTCGGTTCTACTACACGCTTTTTGTTTCTTTTATTTCTTTCCTTTTTTCTTTTTTATTTTTTTTTTGTCTATTTCTGTTTTATTTTTTTACCAGAAAAAAATAACAGAAAAATAACAGAGATCTAAAGCGGACAACTTTTCGTTGTCTCCGTTTCTTTCGATAAAATTCGAGTTGATTAGGCGATCAAACTGTTTTTTTTTTTTTTTTTTTTTATTCGAGATACAAGTATGATCTAAGACATAGATCATAACGTATCGCAGATCTCACGTGTTTCGTGTTATTTATTTAGTTAACAAAAAAAAAAGAAAAAAAAGAAAGAAATGGATAATTTCGTAATAGATGATAATAACTGTAGTCCGAGATGCGTTAAATGATCTTTCTAAATTTATTAGTTGTCATTGCAAAAGTATCCTTTGCCGAAGACTCTTGGAATTTTCTTTCGATCGAACCTCTTTGTCCCTCGGTTATACCTTCTTCTTCTTCTTCTTCTTCTTCTTCGCATAAGTCGAAAAACGATTGTAACGAAGGATTCTAGGCACCCAGCACGACATTCAGCGAGAAGTACGAAACCTTTACGACGGATACTTTAGAGCGAACGACCGAAGGGTTGCAATGAAAAGAGAAGGATAGGAGGAGGAAGAAGAGGGAAAAGGAAAAGAAGAAGGAGCAAGTAGTACGGAATCAGGGCTTGGTGAAACGACGTAAGCGAGCACCGGAATGGCTCGTAATGCTTGACGAAGGCATATAACCTTAAAAACAAGGGGCGAGGAGGAGAGGCGAGTCGACGTGAGGAAGCTGGAGAAGAAGAAGGAGTAGGAGCAGGAGGAGAAAAGGGGTGAGAGGGTAGACGGTAGAAGAGTATCCCTGCCTCGGGTCGACGTTACGCGTATATAGTTTACTTGTAGGGGGATGAGAGATCGGGGACCGTGGGGGGATGGGGCAAGGAAAGGAGGCCTGTTCGTAAATGAAACGATGTCGTTGACGACATTTGGAACAGATAATGGCGCGAATGTGCCGCGGGGGTGAACGAACCGAGGGTTGGACTGGGTTCGGTTGGTTGGGTCGGCTTGGGTTGGGTTGGTATCACATCAGCTATCGATCTTATAACGCTCTGTGTTCCCCGTTGTCTCTTCGTTCAGCTTCTCTCCCTCTCTATATCTATCTCTTTCTCTCTTTCCTTCCTCCCTATTCGCACGCACGACTGTCATCTCTCTCTCTCTCTCTCTCTCTCTCTCCCTCTTCTTCCCTCCTTCTCCCTCTCCTTCCCTCTCTCTCTCTCTCTCTCTCTCTCTCTCTCTTCGACTTCCTATCTCTGTTTCGCTCTTCCTTCCGTATCTTTTTCTTCTTCTTTCATAGACATTTTCCTCTCTCGAATGTTACTTTTTTACATTTTTTTTTTTTTCTTCTTACTGCTACTATCGCCGCACACTATCTTTCTCTCTTTCTCTCTTTCAGACTACGTTAGGTCCGCCTCGTCGTTATCATCGTCTCCTCCGTCGGCATCAACCCCTTCGCTACTCTTTCTATTTACCTACACGGAGCTCACCCCATGCGTACGGGGATGCATGCGTGCGTGGATGCGTGCATACGCGTGTTACGCGCCCACGTACCCGGAGACGTTAATTTTCCGGGAAATTATTTCGCCGAGAAAAGCCGACGTTAGTACAGGAGGGGTCTCTTCCAGTGTGCCTCTGGTGCTGCTGTGTTGCTGCCAGTGGTGGTGGTTGCTCTTGATGGTGGTGGTGGTGGCGGCGGTGGTGGTGGCGGTGGCGGTGGCGGTGATGGTGGTGGTGGTGGTGGTAGTAATGCGAGGGAGGGACCGAGTGAGAAAGAGATAGAAAGGGCTGTAGAGGGACGTCAGAGGTATGCTTCTGTCGGTGAAAGAGAAAAAAGTAGGATGACGGTGACGAGGATGGCGATACGATAGCATGGAGACTCTCTCTCTCTCTCTCTCTCTCTCTCTCTCTTACCTTCCGGGCTATGACCCATATGCGCTTCTTACACACACACACACACACACACGCGCGCGCGCGCGCGCGCGCACGCATACTTCGACCTCTACCATTCCACTCCTCGTACCCCCGACCGCCCAGCTACGATGATTTTATTTGCCAGGATTTTGTCGGCATAGCCTAAGTGGATTATAACTCTTTATGTTTAATACCCTTTTAAAGGCCAACGAAATTCAATCGAGCCGATACTTCGTGTGCCTTCTCTCACCTCACGTTTAATCTTATTTATTTGAGAAGATTCTCCGTGAAAAGCATTATAAATATTGGTTTCAAGAGATTAGCGATTAGAATAGTTATGGATCCAGAATGTTTTCTTTTTCATTTTACTTTTTAACTTGATTAGGAATTTAGAAAGGTTGATTCAGTTGAATGAAACTCGAAGGAAACTGTCATGGAACGCATTCCTCATTCTTTATCCGGTTTAATTAACTTTTTCTCCCTTTCTTTTCCATTCTCTCCTTTTTTCTCTAATTCCCAAGCATTTTTTCTTTACTTGTCTTCATTCATTATTCGTACTTATTATTATTTCGTTAACACCTTTCCCGCGAGTAATCTATTATCCGTCTCATTTGTTAATCTCTTGTACGTTTTTGCAAAAAAATTTACGTGACTCTATCGAGTTTCGTTGATAAAAGAGTACATTTTTGACGTCACGTATAGGATCAGATATCTAAAGTAGAAAAAAAACAAAAATTTAATTTAATTTAAGCGAAACAAAATAAGAAGAATAATTATAAATGATAAAGGATTAATTTACATATAGGGGATTTCTTTTTTGATAAACGAACGTTTTGAATTAAACGACGATTAAACTTTGATGAATTAAACATTGAATATTAATGTGAACATTTGTGATGTACTGTAAGTAACTATTGCAATGATCCATGAGCAAATAATAAAGTAATAAAAATATAAAAATATAATACAAAATTCCGCCGCTATTTACCAATCGATCCATTAATTATAATCTTAATTTATGACAAGGAAAAAGTTTTTTCTCCGATTTAAAATCCCCAACATCAACCTCATTTACAAAATAGATATACCAATGTCCTGGTTATCGGACGCGTTTAATTTTCGCGTAGTCTCTTTCTCGGCATGCCGTCAATCGATCGTTACAGAAGAAGAAACGGGAAACGTAGAGATGGTCGTTGCGAAAATGTTTCGAACGAGTCATAGGGATCTCTTAATCCAGAAGGGAGCAGAAGGGAAGAGAGAGAGAGAGAGAGAGAGAGAGAGAGAGAGAGAGAGTGAGGGTTGAGCGACGTTCGAAACCGGAAGTCGGTTTCTCAGCGGACAGAAGGAGGAGGAGGAGGAGGAGGAGGAGGTGGAGGAGGAGAGAGAGAGAGAGAGAGAGAGGGTAGTGTTGGTATTCGTAGACTCTCTGAACGTACATGCGTACGTTCTGTGGAGACGTGCCGATCAGAGCTGTCAGGTTATTGTCTCGGCTTTTAATGGAACATCATGAGGCGCGAAATACAGAGCTGAACTGAATTAAATGTCGGTGCGGTTTGCATTGAGGTCCTCGTCGCCATCGTCGTCGTAGTCGTCGTAGTCGTAGTCGTCGTCGAGGCCGATGCATAATAATGGAGGTAGGCCGTTGAGTAGGTGGTACTTCAATTCTGTGAAAACGAACGAAAGAGAGAAACGAATGAGAGCGACAAGGATGGAAAAGCTGAGAGAGGGAGAGAGAGAGAGAGAGATAAATAATTGCGGAATTAACGTGATCGACATACATCACGAATTTGTTGCCAAAATTCTAATTCTCTTGTTTCGAAGCTTGTCCTACGTACGTAAAATATTAACGGCAAAAAATTCGGTTTCGTAAGTTTTTATTCGTATTAAAAAGCTCTGATAGTAAAAGACGTAGAAAATAATAAAAAATGACGTAGCTTTAAACGTTTAATTAGCCTTCCTATTTTAATTACCGATCGTAATAAATCTTATCATTGTTATCCGATAAGAAAACGTTTCACAACGAACCTTCATTTTTTTGATGTCGTATTTAACTATATATTACAAAATAAGAGTTTATTGTTAGGTGATTGCCTAATTAGAGAATCATATTACCCGTATATAGAGAACACGATTGGTACAAAATATAGAAGAATCCATTTATTTTCGCGTTTTAATCGGAATAAAAGAAATATGGAGAAACGAAGTTGGTCGACGTATAGAGATATCGAGAGATCGAATCGAAAAATCAGAGCTTTTACGAGAGAGCGGGCAAGAGAGAGAGAGAGAGGGAGAGAGAGAGAGAGAGAGGGAGAGAGGGAGGGAAAAAGGGAGATAGATAGTTCGTGTATCGGAGGCGAGAGCGGTATTAATTAGCCATATCCGATATCCATTTTATTTCGTTCGCGATGAGTTCGGCGATCGTTGCGCACATGTCTCAAAATAAACGGTTGTCAATCAAGCGGTCGAGGGAGATGTTACCGCGCGTGGGTGGAACGCAAAGTGACCGTGCGGCTGAGTGAACGAGTGTGAGAGAGATAGATAGATAAATAGAGAGATACAGAGAGATAGAGAGAGAGAGAGAGAGAGAATTCCGAGGGAAATACCGTCGACGCGTGACGAACGATCGTATCTCGTCGCGGATTACGCGCACCATCCGTTTCGATAAAACTATATTGATTCGTTATCGGTGTTCGTTCTTTTCGCAGCTCAACCCTTTCGTTATTATCCGAAAAAGCGATTAGTTTATTGACTCGATACTTTGATCGATCCATCGGCTTCGATATAGGCTAATTTTTATGATGAGATATGACCGTGAATATCAAATAGAGTTATCACCATTTTTGAATTATAAGTATAGTAATTGTACTTTGGACACGATGGAACAAGATAGACCAGTTCAATCCGTTCTACTTGTTATCTTTGCCAATCGAAGAAGATTTATCGCGAGCGTATGGCACTGATATCTACCATAAAAAGACGTCGACGTGTACTTACGTACGATGACTTTACCAGAGACCACCATGAAAGAAAATAGACGAGGGGGAGAGAGCGAGGGAGAGAGAGAGAGAGAGAGAGAGAGAGAGAGAGAGAAATAAATAGACAATTATATATATATATATATAAAAGAATAAACTCGACAAGAGGTATACTTTTTTAAGAAACCACTCTCACGAGACACATCTTGGTCGTAGAAGCGTGGCCACCGGAAGTTGTCGTTACCTAGCCAAGAAAGAAAGACGGAGACAGACAACAAGCATGACGATAAAGAAGGCAAAGAAAATGGCTAGGAGAAAGAGAGAGAGAGAGAGAGAGAGAGAGAGAGAGAGGGAGAGGGAGAGGGAGAGGGAGAGAGAGGACTAGAAAGATGATAGAAGGACGGACGGAGCTAAAGCCTATGCCGCTTTTAAATATAGTCGGCTGGCCGGTTATACTTGTGTATGTATAGATCTATGTGTTCGTCCACGTGGAGTAAGCATATATGCGTACACATTGCTACGTTATCAAAGGATTGGAAGGCAGGCGAAGCGCCTCTGCATGAAATTTTGCGTGCATTATAAATGAACGCAGCCTTGCAGGTGGGGGACATGAAGGAGGAGGAGGAGGAGGAGGAGGAAAAAGGATGGAAGAGGAGGATGAAGGGGAGGAGAAAGAGGATGAGGTGGAGAAGGAGAGGGAATATAGAGTCAGAGAGAAAGAGAGGGAGAGATGGGAAAGGGCTGCGTACGAAGGAGCAAGTGTGCGAGTAAGAGAGAAAAGGACAGAGCGAAGTCAGAGCAACGTAGTTGGGTTAGGTTGGGCCTGAAAGCGTTGGTTGGTCGGACGTGGCTCTAACCTACCGTAACGCTATAAAAATAACGGGCGACTTCTGTCCCCCTTCTTCTTCTCTCTTGCCTCGTCGTCGATCATCTCGTCTTCGTCTCTCTCGTCTACGTTCCACTCTCTCTCTCTCTATCTTCTTTGCACTAACATACTACTACTATTACTGCTCCTGCTGCTCCTGCTGCTGCTCCTGCTATTGCTTTTTCTCTTCGATGCATAGTACTTACCGAAGAAGAGAGGCAGAGAGAAAGAGAGTGAGAGAGAGAGAGAGAGAGAGAGAGAGAACATGTGCGTGCAGAGCATGTGTTACGCGAGAGGGACCCGTTCGTACATTGCCGAGTGTGTTTGCGTCGACACAAAAATGCCTTGGCACGATCTTCCTTCTCATAGGGCCCCTCGAGGAACCCTACCTTACCTTCTTACTAGGTATGCACTATGTTTGATCTTCATCGACAATACTATTTCTATTGGATTCATTTCTTCTTTGATATCTATCGTTGATTTTATTCTTTGATTTATCAGATTGATTTTCAATTGAAAAATTGTTTCGGCTTAAATTGAACTGTAGCTAGTACATGGCTGATAAAATTTTATTTTTATACTTTTATTGACCTTTCTATACGTAGGTGTGGAACGTGTGTATACGCATGGACACACATTTATACACACACACACACACACACACACACACACACACACACACACAGATATATATATACATATTCAAAAGGAGAAAAAATAATACGAGCGCGCCAAGCTTTCGTCGCGAATGCTCCAAGACGCACCAATTAAAAAACTCGACTTAGGCCTGACTTTAGATGACGTTATTAGGAGGAGGAGCCTCCTTTAGACTGTGATCCCTATTGGCCAACACGTTTTGAAGGTGGAGACCTGGGCAAAAGCCCGCTGTGGTTTCGAAGAATAGGTATCAACCATAAGGAGCTAAGTTCATTCTAAAGAATTTATTAATCGATCGTTTGTATTCATCATTTTTGGAATTTTGATTATCTTTATGGGATCGCTTTCGGGGTAACTTTGAGAGAGAGAGAGATGAACGTAGATTCAGAAAAGGTTTATATTTTAGATCTTTACGATTTATAATTCAAGACAGTTTTCCTTTTAATTATCCGTTCGTTAATTATTACGCGAGATAGGACAATAATTCTTAGCTTATCGTATTTTAAACTTCAATCTTGATAAGTTTTTTAGGTGAAACTATTTAATTGTTTAATAATAATCTTTTGTAGCGCATTCATTTCATCGGGATAACAATCAGTCAATAGTTTTGCGTCGTTGTCAGTGAAAGAAATGTTAGATCTTTAAGCGATCAATTATTTTTTTCTTTTTAATCTAAAATTAATATTACCTTTGGGTATCAAAGTTTTAGCTATTTTTCGTTGATGCAATTAGGAATTTCCTTCGAATCTTAATGAAAAGTTTGAAATTTCTTTCGTTGAAAAAGTGAACCTTTTTGATAGGCTTAATATTTTAATAGAAAGAGAAAATGCAATACGCAAGGAACGTTTGAGAGTGTAGGAGAAGACATCGCGTCGGAAAAGATAGTTCGAGCCACGCCTTCTCTCGTTTTCGAGGCATCATGCGAATTTCAATGAAACTCGTACGTAAGTCTTTGCAATCCTACGAGCACGTTACTCCCTTCGTCTTTGGAAGATCGGCCTTCGCGGAATACCGCGGAGTAGCTTGGGCCATGATGTGCTGCTTCTTCTTCTTCTTCTTCTTCTTCTTCTTCTTCTATACGTCCTCCTTGCCCCTTCGCATTTCCTGTCGGCTCTTCTCTTCGTCTCTCGGACTCGATACCAACCGGCATTGTACGACGAGAGCCTGTCTTGCTCCTTTCTCTCTCTCTCTCTCTCTCTCTCCCTCTCCCTCTCCCTCTTCCTCTCTCTCTCTCTCTCTCTCTCTCTCTCCCTCCCTCTCCCTCCCTCTCTCTTGCTTTCTCCATTATGCTAGAAGCTGTAGACAAGGAGAGAAGTCAGTGGAACAGGTGCCAACCGGTTCGAGAAAGTTTCCACCAATAAGCTGCGTTAGGCCCTTACCGTACCGAGAGTAGTACTTCGAAAGACAGGTGGCACGACCCCGTGCGTTATGTCCTTTTACATGCTTTTCAAACTTCAACTCTTTTCCTGCGTTTAATATGGCATTATTAATTCGATCAGTTTTCTCTGTCTGGGGAAAATTCTCAAGTCTTGGATGTTGTATCTATCTTTATCGATATGATTCATCGGTTCTATCGAATATTATTCAATGGATTATTTATCAAACAATTTGATAGTTTATCTATCGATTATAAATCTCTTAGAAAATGATTAAGTCACAGACGGGATAATTAATAATATGTTAAATGCTTCCCGTTGGTATATAACCGATTAAACTTTCTTAACGCGGCTCATAAACGTAGCTCATTTTCGAAACAATTCGTCTCGAATTAAAAAAGCTTACCATCCATCATACGTCTCCTATGGATTAACGTAGACACCTCTAACTCGAAGCACAAAGCGAGACACGATCTCCGTGTCCACTAGACCTGACCTTATTCCCACCTCTCCTCCTTATCCATCGGGTCAACTCCTTCATCGTCGTCACTGTCGTCGACAACGATGACATCGAGAGCTCGTCTAGCCATGAAAAGCGTTGCACACGTGGTTCGTCTTCCTGCAAAAGGCAAGAAACTTAAAAAGAAAGAAAAAGAGGGAAAGAGAGAGAGAGAGAGAGAGAGAGAGAGAGAGAGAGAGGAGGGGGGAAGAGAAAGGAATAGAGAAAGAAGTATGGAAAAAGAGGGAGAGAGGGAGAGAGAGAGAGAGAAAGATATAGACGAAGCGAGGAGTGGCAGGCTCGGTTGGCAGGGTTGGTTGGCAGGGTTGGTTGGCAGAATGGCTCGCAGGCATTCTGCAGCACGGTAAACGGTAAGGCACGGAACGAAGCAGTGCAGAGCGGAAGGAAGAGGCACGGGGGCTCGTACACGCCCCCTATGCGTCGTCGGGATTGGGGGTGGTTGCAGAGCGGTAGCGGTAACGGTAGCGGCAGCCTAAAGGGTAGGTATACGCACTGCGAGTTACGTTGGGGTAGGCCTATGCTTGGCCTGCGTGGGCGTGGGTGGCTCCACCCCGTCGAGGATCATCCTTCTGGGGGGATGAAAGAAAGCAGGCTAGCTAGCTAGCTAGCTAGCTGGCTAGGTAGCTAGCTAGCAAACGCGCGACCGACCGACCGACCGATCGACCGACCGACCGACCGAGCACTCGCTCGACCGAGAGAGACGAAACGAGTAACGAGAGAGAGAGAGAGAGAGAGGGAGGGAGGGAGGGAGAGAGAGACGGCAAAACTGTTCTCTGTCTTTCTTTCTCAGTCTTTCTGGCGTGCCATGCGGAGGCAGCGTCGATCGAGGCGACTCTACGAGACTCTCCCAACGTCTGTATCAACTTGTGTCTCTTGGTATATACACCTATCTGCCTATATATACGTATATACATATTTTCTCTCGCATTCTCTCTCGTGTACGCACTTACCCATGGCGGCCGACTATGCCGAGCCTTCCACCCTCGTTTCCGGATTTTTCCTTCGGCCGAGTCATCAACCCTCGCGAACGACCTGCGGTCATCCACCTGGTCGACACTCGGCCTACCTCGAAACTCGAAACCCACTGCTGCTGCTGCTGCTGCAGCAGCAACAGCAGCAGTAGCATCGATGCTACTGACGGCACCAGCCAAAGACCTCGTTTCTTTTCAATGACGACGGATATACGGAGAAACGAAGGAGTCTGTGGTCTTCGTCGCTGCCAATTAACAGTGCAGAGAGAGAGAGAGAGAGAGAGAGAGAGAGAGAGACGGAGACGTTCGACGTGCTTATCAATAGAGATATGTATGTCCGACCGAACGTTCAAAGACTTCAGTAATTAGGATAATGCTTCGGATTATTAGACTTTGAACTTTCCTTTTTATCGCTATTTTTATACTACATTTTACAATATTTCTGTCATATTTTAGTTTTCGATTATCAAAGAATTTATTGAATACGTCCATCATTTCCCTTTTTCTTGAATCTACTATTATCTCTTTCGTTCTTTCTTTTCTTTCTTTTTTCTTCTTTTTATTAGATACTATTGGTTTTTGATCCTAAAATCTGAAATATCTCCATCACTTTAGTTATCAATTATAAAAGACTTTATCGAATACGTCTGTCATTTTTCTTTTCCTTGAAAGTACATTTTTCAATAATTCGACCTATTCCGTCAATGACTTTATCCAGAGACAAGGAGGGTTCATATTATACGTCGAGACGTTCATCTCTCTGCGTTCCCTCGATACATCGTTACGTTTCATTTGCGGTGTCATGGATGTTTATCGTGCCTTCCGGTGACGATTTCCAGAAGAGAAAGAGAGAGAGAGAGAGAGAGAGAGAGGAAGAGGAGTTGCTTTGAGAAGAGACCGACATATTCGAGATCCGTCTCCAAAGAGTCACACGATATAAACATATAAGTACGAACCACCCAAGGGGATATATAAGCGAGTTATACTATAAATGTTTATTCCTCGAGCAATAAAAAGTCTTGTGGAACGAGCCAATAAGGAACGATTTAAATTCGCAATCTCTCACTGTAGATATTTCTTATAAGATGAAAGTTCATTTCGTATGAATTGAACCGAAATGAAATGAACATTTTAGAAATTGAAACGCCTCTAAGATATTTTTAACAATGAGTTGGATCATACGGACATGACAACTTTTTTCTAATGTTGTCATTTTTATCCCTATTATGTAACATGTATCTAAGAAGAAGAATGCAACAAATTTTATAGAAAGAAAAAAGAAATAACTACGTTCACCAAAAGAAAATCCAAACGTTCTGGCTCAGTGAGAGTTATTAAACAAAAAAAAAAAAAAAAGAAGAAAGAAAAAAGAAAAGAAAAGAAGAAAAAGAAAAAGTCATCGCGCTTAAAACCATAGACAGTATCAAAATTTAAGCTTGATAAAATAGAAAGGATTTCTCAAACTTTAATCATTTCTATGCAATAAAGAAGTAAAGAAAAATAAGAAAAAAGAAAAAAAGAAAAGAAAACATTGAAGGAGGCGTGTTTAAATCGTCATCATCTTTATCGGAACGTCTCGACGACTAAACCTTCTTATTTTCTGTCTCTCTCCTTCTCTTAAGACCTTAGGTACAGCATTACGAAGAAAATCTGGGCGGCGAAGTGGAGAATGGAAGAGGTAGAGAAGAAAGAGGAGACCGGGCGAGCAGCCAAGCAAGTAAATTCACGAGACGGTGTGGGCCGGGCCCTTGGTTGGCCTTGTTGGTACCCTTGGATTTCGGTCGGTGTCCTTGGCACTGATGGCGGCCACTCGGTCCACGACCACTTTATTCCTTGCGTCGTCCATCGCGATGCATTCTACTTCTCCCTTTATCCAACTCACTACTGCATCTTCTTTCTCTCTTATTTATTTATTCTTTTGGGCCGGCGGCCGCTCTTTGTCCCTCGACGCGTCGGCTGGTTGGCTGTTCGCTTGGTTGGACGTTGAACGTTGCTCCTTCGAATACTTCTGCTTAGGGTATACTGACCTACCACGACTGCCATGAGAAAGAGGGAGAGAGAGAGAGAGAGAGAGAGAGAGAGAGAGAGAGAGAAAGACAGAGAATGATAGGTACAACGTATAAGAAAAAGAGAGAGTGAGAGAGAGAGAGAGAGAGAGAGAGAGAGAGAGAGAGAGGGAGTGAGGGAGAGAGGGAGAGAGAGAGAGAGAGGGAGGGAGGGAGGGAGGGAACGTACCTGGCAGGTAGGTACACACCTCACTTCGGCGGGCCAGCAAACTTCGGGTACAGTCACGTTCAACAATCCCCAAGATTCGAGCTTCCTTTGAGATCGTTCGTAAAAGATCCTTGCTGGTTTTTCTTAAACTTTAAATTAAATTAGTTATTGTATATCGTTGAAATCAATCCGTACAATTGAATTTATTGAAGCGTTCAAAGGACTTTTCTTTGATATAGAATAATTCCTTTTATTGTGGTGTCAGTTTGGTGTCGTTATGGTTGTTAGTTTCTCTCGAACTTAAAACTCGGTTAGTCATTGCATGTAATTATTAATTAAAATAAATCTACAGAATTAGATTTAATTGAACCGTTGAAAAGATTATTATTTTTCTTTAACGTTTCCCTTAACAAACGACCATCAACGCATCGAAGTATGTGCATTCTTTCTTCTTCTTCTTCTTCTTCTTCTTCTTCTGCTTCTCCTTCTCCCTCTGTTTCTTTTCTTCTCTTTTTTCTAGATAAATTGAGTCTCTTACTCTTCGTATATGTAATCGAAAACTATAAGATTCGTTTTGATAGTAAAAAAAAGGCACGAATATCTTGTAAGTTCGATAAGAAACATTTTCCTTTCCTTCTCTTAAACGACCCATAAAATATACGAATACGCGTATACATTGGGGGTATGGCGTATATCTTGTATAAATATGCGGATATTTTATTGCTATCGTTTACATGCATGTACGTAGATCGAACAAGGTACCGTTGGCCGACTTCGACCACGCAGACATTTTCGTTGACGAAACGACGTCGTTAATACGTTCTTCCTCGACATCACCTCCAGTCGAATTTTATCAACGAGATATGGAATCCTGTGGTTTCTACTTTCAACAAGATTTCATATCTTTTTTTTCTGTGGGACGATTTCTCTCTTGAAAGTTGTATACTTCCGATCGAAAGGATTAAATTCTCCAACTTCCTATTTTGTCTCTTTAATGAATATCTTTCCATGGACGCGAACAAAAGAAAAAAGTGTACATTAATTAATATCAAATGTACCTATCTATATTTTGTATTATTTGCTCTCGTAGCTCGAGAAACATATATTGAAATTATTTTATGGTCTACTCTAATGAAATAATCATATAATTCTGGGGATAAATGTTAATAATTGACGCATATTTGGGCGTAAACATTTATTTAAAATTTCTTTCGCGTCCCTATTGTCCTCTCGTTGAGATTAAAAAATTCATAAAGGATTGTACGCTGTTGAGACGAGGTTTATCGATTATGTATCTATAATTATTAACAATTTGTTACGATAAATATGGTGATAAGTAATAATTAATATAAAAATGATAGAGGATATGGATTTATGGATCGATGTTTAACGTTTAGTATTAGTTCGTCCATGTGCGCGAAGCGAAGACGACGCAGCTCGTTAAAATTGTCTCTCGACGAGCCGTCGAATCGCGTTCCGAGCTTTCCTTTCGAGATTACAGCGTAGTGTCGCTCGTTTCCGGCGCGTCTAGCGTTCTCCGACTTCTACTTCTTCCACCCAGTCGAACTTGTAATTTCCTCCGATCGTTCGAGTTGCTAGTCGCGGCCGACGATCGCTCACGGCACACGCGCGTACGCTCGGCTGCGTGAGTCGAGCGATCATGCGTATCCATCTTGCGAAAGCGAGTTCTCTTTTCAACGATTTTATCTGAGAAATACCTTTTTTGTTTTTTTTTTTCTTTCAATCATATTTTCAAATCAATTAGATATTAACTTGAATATTGTTTTTTAATCCTTTTTCTTTTCTTTTCTTTTCTTTTCTTTTCTTTTCAGGCATCTATAATCGATTTTAACGACTGTACCTTATGACTTTAATAATATCCTTTTTCAAAAGATTTCAACAAATTTGATAAATGTGCAGGAATATAAATAAAATGACGATTCCTTAAATAATGCAAAGATGTGAGGATCGATACGATTAAGACACGAGAAATTTTCTCGAACAATTCCATGTTTGAGAAAAATCGAGCCGATGTAATCTTTTTGATAAAGGAATAAGAAATATCCTTAGAGACCATTCGTGCCAAAGGTGTACGGCCTCGGTCATTGTCAAACGAATCTGCGTGTAGCAGCATCGCTAAAAATGTTATTAGAGCGGTGTAGATAACACGCACGGATACGAAACCTCGCAGAATCAAGAACCAAAACGCACGCGAAATCCGTCGGCCGTGACGCCAGTCCATGACACCGCGTCGAACTGCGTTCGTTCGTGAATCCGAGAAATGGAATTTAATGGCATAAGATGAAACTCATTTCGATAATATGACTTTATTTTTTTCTAATCTACATAAATAATCGTACGTTGCAAATTGAGACGATGTTTTTTTTTTCTTTCTATCTCCTTCGAAATATTCATCCAAACGAATTTTTAATGAATTATTCCATTTATAATTTGACATTAATTCTTTCATATAATATTCCATTAGACGTTTGTTACGTATATACCTTTTAGGAGAAAGAATCGTGTCACTTGAAAAGAATCGTTTCACACTCGGTTAACCTCCGAAGTGTTAATTAAAAAACGCGTGTTAAATTAATTATCGAACCTTTCGAGACTACGCTCGAGATCGTGAAATCGTTTATCTCGACGACGACGTTCCTTCGATCCGTGCCACGTGTGTTCTCTCGTACAAACGATTTATATCGTTATGCAATACTTTGGCGTCGGCCCAAATTCCAAGATCGCAACGTAAAACTTCTTCGAGAGAAATCACACGCACCCTTCGTGCATGTCGAGACGATAAAATCGCTTTGCCTTGAATTTCCTCTCTCTCTCTCTCTCTCTCTCTCTCTCTCTCTACTTCTCTTTCTCGCTTCCATTAAGACGTGTAGCTACAAATTATTTACTCGGCTGTTTCAACGAGATACACACAAGTACCTACCAATTCCATGTAAATTATACGAGATCTATGAATCACGCGCTTTTTATTTTATTTCGTCTTGTACATTCCAGTTTTCATATTTCATATTACATACGCCCGCTATTAGATCGCAAAGAAAGAATAAGGGTAGAGTACGTAAACGTAATTAAAAATATAGATTCTCGAAAACGAACTGATCATTCGTTTCCCTTATCCCTCGCTCCTCTGCCTCTCCTATTCTTCTTTTTATTCATATTAGAAAAGAGGAAAAAAAAAGAAAAAATCTGCCAAAAAACACGTAGCTCTTTGTGACACATAGCTTTCGACGTAAAGTGCAACAATGCTGAAAGCTTGGAGCTCTCTGATGTAGCCTTGTTGTTGTGTTCGTACGGCTGACTGCTTTTAAAAATGGATTTTTCGTCTTTTGTACCTTTCCAGCTTTAGCCTTTCGCTTCGCGCGAAACCACGTTTTTTGAAGTATCTCGAAAATCGTGCTACGCGACGAGTCAGGGAGTGTTTCATTTCAATTATGCGCTCTGAGATCTCTTTGATGCACGCTCGTGAGCGTTGTTCGCGTTTTTTGGCTACTAGCGTCGATTGAAGCGAGCACTTTGGAAATAGAACTTTCTTTTTTCTTTGCCATTTTGTTGTTTGTTCGCGTAGGACGCAGACGGTTCATCGGTTTTCTTACCATTCGTCCAATAGTTTGGATGGATATAAAAAAGAGGAAGATGATGATATTTCCAAATTATCATATTTCTTTTCATATTTTCTAGAAAATAATCCTGCACGTAAATTTATTATGACTATAGAATAATTAAATTTTCACGTAAGAACGTTTCTCACTCGGATATTAAATATTGCATATTTCGAAATGGACGAGTGAATATAGATCTACGATACTTATTAATTAACCCAATAAACCTGTTTTTTCTTTTACGAAGCTACTTCTATCAGCATTAAATTAGATAGTAGTACGTTTATATACATATATAAAAGCATAGCAGATAAAAGAGTAGTCGGTAAGATACGAAAAGATGGGTAAGGGCCTTCCAAGAAAGTTATTTTTAAACCGAAGCGATGTTTCTCCAGGCCATCCACCGGCTCTTGGTCATGGTCCCTCGCGAATCAAGCGGCACGTCATGGCAGAAAAAGGGGCGACGGGGGAAGGGAAGAGGAGTCGGTCCGAGTCGTACGTGCACCTCGATTACGGAGGTTAGGGGAGTTAGGAGGGACGAGAAAGATGAGGAGGAGGAGGAGGAGGAGGAGGAGGAGAAGAAGAAGAGTATTGCGGGACGAAGGAAACGAGAAGAAAGAGGAGGAGGAGGAGGAGGAGGTGGAGGAGAGAAAGGGACGAGGGGAGGACACGAAGGAAGAAGTGAAGAAGGGGGTGCGGCAGCTGTGGCTGCGTGGAAGGGAAAGGAGGGGGGAGGTGGGGCAAAACCGAGCGCGCAAAACCGAGCGCACAAACCGAGGGCAAAACCGTGCGCAAGTTGCGGCAGGTTCGGTTCGGTTCGGCAAGTCGGCTTTCGTTGGCAATCGCGTTCGTTCGGCGCGCGAAGGTCGGGATCAATGGCCGTAGGACCGTCCTGGTAGTGAGGGGGACAAAGGGAGGGGGTAACGTTCTCGGGAGGGCCCGCCGGGGCCTTCTTGTGGTGGGGCACTGGAGCCTCAACTTGGGTACCAAAAGAGGAGAAATTGAGTTGCCGCTCTTTGCTATATCCCTTCTCTCTCTCTCTCTCTCTCTCTTTCTCTTTTTAGTTCTTCAGTATGTAAGTACTCACTTACTCTCTTCCTCCACGTTGCGAGAGGAAAGACGAAGGACGGCGAAGATACAGGAGGGAGGGAGTTCGTTGCTCTCCAAGGTTCCAACGGCGACATTTTTTGTTGTTGTTGTTGTTGTTGTTTCGTATCGTGCCGATGATAACGTTTGGTCGATCATTATGGGATTCGATAGACGCGCTTGGTGCAGGTATTCTAAATGTACTTTTATATCGTGCCGAGGTACGAATATTCGTACAGTGATTTTAAACACGTCTAAGATCAGATAATTTCGTTGAATAATTCGTATAACATTAATGTTTGTTTTGCAACGTTTGCTTTCAACATACTTTGATATCTTTTCTCTTTGATATATGGTAATAATTATGAGTAATAAAAAATTCCAATTAACGTTTACAAATTTGCGCTTATCTTCGAACTTGTAATTTTGATTATGTTTTAGACGTATAAAAGAAGGCCCACCATTGCGGTGGGAATGGCAGTCCCAAAAAACGTCCAATACCACGCAACGATCCTACTCCATCTTCTAAACAGAGAACTAGTAGGCGCTCCTCCTCTTTTACTATCTCAAGACTCCTCGTTCTATACCTGTTCCGAAAGACCTCCTGCATCTTCTATCGTCCTAGTATCGTTTCTATTTCTGCTTCCATTACTGTCATTTTCTTTAACGTTCTATCGAACGTAGGTACTTACCTATATCTACTTACTTTTCATGGTTCGATGCATCTTGGCATTACGAAGAGACTCCGCTTGTCCTCTAATCATCCGTATACTCTATCTCTCTTAAAGCCGTGTCGATATTGCCTCTTATCTGTGACTCGTTACGATGCGTTACTTTCGCGCCTATCCTTCCGTGACTATGATATAGAATCATAGTTCTCGTCAAGTACTTACTATTAGCCAAATGAATTTGCATAATAATCGTTTATCAACAAATATTGTTTCTCCCCGTTGTATGTTCTCTCTCTCTCTCTCTCTCTCAACGATTGAGAAAAGTGTAAAGAGAGGGGAAAAAGAAAAGAAAAGAAAAGAAAAAAGAAAAAAAAAAGGAAAAGGAAAAAAGAGAAAACTCGTCGAAAACAAACGCAACGAATTTAATTGACCAAATAAAAAGAAATCGACCCCGTGAACGCGAGTGCGACGAATAAAATTGACGATAACTAAATAAATCGAAGAGAAAAGTCGGATAAATGCTTATAACGAACCTTTGCGTGTTCAGGGCCAAACGAATTTCAAGTCGTACCTAAGTAGAAAAGGGGGTGCGTAGGCCGAAACGTTGTCGGGGAGGGGAGAAGAGAAAAAGAAGTTGGAAGAGAGGGAAGAGTAGAGAGGAGAAGGCTACCAACAACAGTGGTATAGGTCGGGTAGGCTCCGGTAGAGAGGAGAGAGAAGGGATGGAAGGCGACGCGGTGCGCTGACCTACCCTAAATTCCGGTCGGTCCTCCCTTCTCCTTTGCTTCTCGGCCACCTTCCTCCTCCCTACTCCTCTTTCTTCTTCTCCTCCTCTTCCTCCTCCTTTTCCTCTTGCCACGGCATCCCCACCTTCCTCTGTGGCCGTAGGCCTACTTCGTCTCTCTCTCTCTCTCTCTCTCTGTTTCTCTCAAACCCGCGTCAAGAGAGCTCGTTTATTCCACGGAACACGCATTGTGTACGGGTCCTTGCCTTCTCACGCTCCTGCTCTTTCGTACGCGAAATCCTCTGCCCTCTCCTTCGCTCTCTTCCTTCTTTTCACTTTATTCTCTCTTTCTCTCCCCCTCCCCCCCCCTCTCTCTCTCTCTCTCTCTGGAACGTCCATCCGCGGTACCAGGTAGCTCCTACGTGCTCGTACGCGAGACCATGTCTCGTCTCGCTGAGCATCCCGAGAGGAAGGCACACCTTTCAAACTATCTTAGCGAAATTGGAGATTCCACAGCGAACAAATCTCCGACAGTGAGATTACTTTTATCTTGGATTTCTTTGGATATATATATATATATATATATATATATATATGTATATATATTTAACGTAGATGTATTTTACTTAAAGAATTCTCTTTTGTAATTGTTGATTGTATGAAACTTGTTTCCTCCGATGAAGATGAATTATCTTTTGATTCAGTTTACGTAATTCATTTTGAGATATTTCAATCGTACTTAATATTTTCGGTTTAGATAATGATCAGCAAATTTGTTGAATGAATTATTGAATCAATTGTTGTTAAATATTCGAAGATAGGAAATAGAAAAATATGTTGTGGAAAAGTAAATATTAATCAAATTTCCATTTCTTTTTCTCTCCTTATTTTCGTTTAGGACATTGCATGTAATCCGATCGCACGACCACCAACGAGCCAACCGCATGAACGTGCATGCGTGTCGCGTGCACGAAAAAGAAAGTGAACACGTACTAGGCACCTATCGGCTTCTAGAAATCCACAGAAAATAAAGAAATAGCAAAGACGTCGACGACGAACATAATATATCGAGATTACTTGGACGATGAAAAGGTACAATTTCTGATACTCTTCATATATCTCTCCAATCGTTTGGATGTTTTTATACAAAACGCTTTAGATCGATCTAATCTTACGATACATTTTTTCGTTTTCTTTACTTAATAATCGATTATAAAAGTTAATATAATATCGTGAATAATTATTGAATATAGAAAAGAATGGTATATTAATTTATCAGAAATGGAAATATTAATCAATCTTATAGATATAACAATTTCGTCGATACATTAATATAGTTTTATTTTTTCTTTTTTTTTTTTTTTTTGGCTGTATCCACTAATGGATACAAAAGTTAACACTGAAGTATTATAAAAACTCCATAACAGAACAAACAACGTATTAAATTTACCAACTCCATAAATTAAAAAAAAAAAAAATCAAAGTAGAAGACCGCATCGAAAGATATAGAGCGTATCAGAAAAATATCCATTTTCTGTTATTATCAGCGCCGACGAGTAATCGCGATGCAGAGGACGATGGTGGCCGTAGAAAATCACGAAAAAAAGGGGTGAATCGATCGTCCGAGGCTAGTCCATTACGCGTTATTATGCCCCAAGCCCTCTGCGCACGTTTCTCTTGGCGGTTTCCCGTCGATTGGGAACCTCCCTCCCTCCCTCCCTCCCTCCATCTCCCTCTCCCTCTCTCACTTACTCTCACTATTGGCAAACGAGAGAGGACTGAAATGGTAATCACGAAAAAAGGCAACGAATTATTTCCATCGATCCCAGTACGGGCAAGCGCACGCACAATGTTTCCGCTGTTTCTAAGTTTTATATATACCTACGTATACATAGCATATTTATATATGTGTGTGTGTGTGTGTGTGTGTGTGTGTGTGTGTGTGTGTGTGTGTGTGTGTGTGTGTGTATGTATATACGTATATATCTCTGTGTACATATATTTATCTGTATACACGCGTATTGGTTAGTCGTGTGGTCTACAGAAGCACCCCTAATCGCGGCTTACGTTCGTCAAAGGGATGCACGCGTGGCTATGTGCATAATACGTACGCGTCCTCATGCGCTCGCGCACTCTATCTATGTATCTCATTCTCTTTCTCGCTCGCTCGCTCGCTCGCTCGCTCGCTCGCTCGGTTGGTTGGTTGGTCCCTCTCTCTGTGTACAGTGCCGTGCCGCGTTACCTTCGACGTCGTACCAACGACGACGTGCCGACGACGGAGCAACGACCCGCGTCGTGGATCGAAATTGCGAGGTCGAAGCGATGATCGAGTCCCTTCTCTATCTTTTTTATCTCCATCGTTTGATATTAGATGGTTTATGGTTCCTTACTACGAGCTTTATGTTTTATCGTTTCTCTTTAGATGTGAGACAAAAATTCGTATGGAACATAACAATGATTTTTCATGTCTTATTCCTCTTTTCGATTTATTTGACGAATAAATTTATTTCTTCGTTTATAGCCGAAGATTAATGTTCGCACGGTATAAGTAAGTTTCGCATTGTAGAGTAAATAATTTTTTTTTTCGTTGCAAGATATTTACAAACTATAAATTATACATTACGGTAATTATTTTCTTATGCCTATAGAGAGTTTAATTAGATTTCGATGAGATAATTCGATACGATCGTTTGATTTATATATTAAAGATTTCGATTCTCTGTACAATGTAGAATAAACGTTAGAAACTTTGAAACGGGAATTAATTACGGTTCTTATCGTCGGCCTTTTTCTTTCTTTTTTTTTCTTTTTTTTTTTAATTCGGCGTGTCATAGACCGTGTAGACAGCCACGTTATATGTTGCACGAGGACTTATTAACGTTACGTTATGGAAGGTATCGCGAGTGAACTCCTTGTTTTCCTCATTTAGTATGCCCATTTTCCACGCACGAATCAGAGCTACTAGAAACCGGAAGAAGGGAGAAAGAGAGAGAGGAACATAGGAGAAGTTGTATCATTTCCCCCACACCAATTATCCTCCTCTAATTTCATAAATAAGAAACTACCGACGCATAACGCGATTCGCCTAGCTTCCTAAAAATTATAACTCGGCGAATCGGCGTAGCGAGAGATTTCGATTCTCACGAAACGTTCTCCTTTCTTTTTTCTTCTTCTTTTTCTTTTTCTTTTTCTTTGTGTTTTTTGTTATATTTCCTGTTCGAGCGAATCTGAGATCATCAGGATCTTTAAATAATTCAAACCCTTGAAGAATTTTATTATCAATAATAATGAGGTTACATCGAAAGTACAAATAAAATTAGAATAGATCGTTGTTTTTAATTATTTTTATTTTTGGCAAATATTCATTTTCACGATACTCATTCAATATAAAGTAATGATAATAACAATAATGATACAATAGCTCTGAAATGTTGGAACATAAAATTTGTAAGTATTTTAAAAGAGAAAAGGAGAGAGAGAGAGAGAGAGAGAGAGAGAGAGAGAGAGAAGGGAATAAAATAGTTCCCTATAACATGAAAGAAGAACGTTCTCGTTCGGCGTTTCACGTTTTCTTCGTCCTTCTTCAATCGAAACGATAAAATATTCCTAAGCGAGCGCGGGAAAGCCAAGTTTTCCCCCTTTGTAAAATTAACGTTCTATCGCGGGACACGAGGAAGCGGGCGGGGGCAGGAGGAGGAGGAGGAGGAGGAGGAGAATCGCTGACCATGACGCTTTGAAAACAGCTGCCGATTCCCTCCGACGACGACGACGACGAGGACGACGACGATTCGGCGAGGGGGTCTTTCTTGAAAATGAACATTTCCTATCGAAGGAAAGATCCTTTTGAAAAAATTTTTTACGAATTTACAAGCGATGAACGGTATAATGTCTATGATTCAAGGATTGGTAAAAATTCAAGAGATAGGTAAAAGGAATCATTTATATTTTTCTTCTGTTTTATACTCGAAACTCGAGAAGGGAAGGTCGAAGTCATTTAAAAGTCGTCGAACGAGGGACAGCCATACGTGGAAAGTTCGCAAGGGCGTTGTAAAAACGTTGTTAGATCGAAGGGGAAAACGATTTCGAAGGGGACGAATACGCTCGATCGTCGGAGGAATCGATCGATCGAAAAGACTCACCCCGAAACTCATATATTACGGTCTCTTTCGAGGTTCATTTAATGAATCCATTCATTTATTCATTCATTTATTTTTTCCTTCCCTTTGAATTCGAGGGATAATTCGGATCGGTGGTGACTCCTCCAACGTTTTTTTCTTAATAAATGCGAGTCTTCTTTTTACGAGGTCGTTAATGGCCACGGTTATGGCCTGTAAATTCAAAGACTCCGTTCCTTCATCAACGGCGCATAAAATAAATTCTCATTATATGTTTCTAACGCGTTCGCCGGCTTTTCTCGCGGCGGTTGCCAAGTAAAACGTTCTTGTTCTTCCCTCCTTTATTTATTATTTTTTATTATTTTTTTTTTTTTCATATTATCCGGCCCAAGTTGGTACGCTAGGAAGAATCGATGTTGTGCTTAGAAAGGTGGGGAAAGATAACGGGTTTGCCTTGGAAAATTTAAAATTTCCCGCCAATTTAAAATAGCCAGCGAGAGAGAATGACAGGGAATCATTGATACGATCTCGACGTATCTTGGAATATATCTTTAACCGTGATAAACAAGTCGTAACGACCGACGTACGGCTTCGATAGGCGAGGTACGAACGCGAGGCGCCTCTCTAGCTCGTAAAGTCTCGATCATTGTGCAATGCAGTTATGCGCGCTTGCAAATGCAGGTTAAACGGCACGTCGTAACTCGATGCACCTACCTGCTTTTCGATCTCGCTCTTTCGATTTACTCAGCTCGCCGTCTCACCATCTTTAGCCGATAATTAACAAATCCAAATTGTTGCATGCTCCACCATTACGCATATATGACAAATAAATTTTGATGGCGATCAATCGATCGAAATATCCTGATCGAATTATGCGATACTTAAGGTATAAGGATCGATGCGTAATTATTTGCGTAAAGTACACATTCGATATGTCGAGAGATTTTGTTCAATTTATTGACCGACACATATCTATACGATTTGGCCTACTTATTACGCGAACGTTATTAAGCATATTCGTCTCTCATCGATGTATTACACATCGAGCCAATAATATTCGAGATACAGATGATCGAGCTGATTAGAAAAGGCAATAATACACGATCGATATCGTTGGAAGTGGGTATTATGGAAGAGCGTACTCGTAAAAAGAAGATACCCCTCGACTGGTTCGGTCGCGGTCTCCCTATCACTTTTTGCATGCCGTCTTAAGTTTCCGTGCGTTCGCATAAGTGCGCATCGTCGTTGCGTCGAGCACGCTCGGCGTATCGACACGGGACGAGTTAAGTCAATAACTCACCTTAGGTACGAAGTTACGACGTTATTTACGTTCCGTGAAACTCTTCCATTCATAAGACTGCGTTGAATAAAAGAGGAAAACGATGCGTAATGCTTACAAAGTAAGTATTTCGAACTTTTCCTTTTTTCTTTTTTTTTTTTTTTTATCTCATCGATATTATTATCTAGATTTTGTAATAAGAAAAACATCGGTATCGAGTATCGAGATGTTAAGTATACTTACGTATATTTATATGCGTACATAGATGCAATGATCTTTATATAAGCAGGCATTAGAAAGCATTTAAATGGGGAAGACGCGAATGCCATTCGATTGAAATGAAAATTCGAACGACATCATGGAACGTTGCTCGACTATTGGCGCGCAAACGCTGAGCGAGGTCGTCGCACGATTAATAAGAAACTCGATTCGCACTCGTATACAGGGTGGTCCACTTAATTCCACTAAAATAATACTTACTTCGAAGTTGACAGAAATAATGTAATGTACGTATATAAATAAATTTAACTTTAGCTTCTCTAATGATCCACTTTTGTTCGTATAAAATATATGAATCTTTTCTTTTTTTTTTTTTTTTTTTCATACTAACGCCTATAATTTCGTTTCCACATTAAAAATTTCCCTATATTCTTTCCTTGGACGGATCAACTAATCGATCAATCGTTTCTTAATATATTTCTATATGCAATTGATTCGAGGGATGACTGATCGGTACACAGAGAACTATTCGTCGAACCAAAACGTAGCTTTTGATCTACAAATCAATTCCGTATCACCGTAATTTATTAAGAAAAATCAACAAACAGGATGGATCGATCGATCGTTTATTCGATCATTTTAACACAATTTACAGCGTCGAACACTGGATTTTTGTCACGGAGGCAGGAGATGTATCCGATGAATTTACAAGAAAAGAATACAAGAAAAAGAAGAAAAAAAATAGAAAAAAAGAACAGAAGCGAAAGACAAAATAAGAAGAAGAAAGAAAGAAAAAAAAAAAGAAGGATGGTAGGGACGGCAGAAAAAGATCATTAGGATCGACGTGGCGTGGCCACCTTGTATACCGGATCCCCGGGTTGGTGGCAGCGACCGTGGGCATCGAGCTTAATAACAAGACGCGTACGTACGCGGGCAACGATCGCTGCGAGCGGCTGGGAGAGGCTAGGAGGAGGCAGAGGAGGAGGAGGAGGAGGAGGAGGAGGAGAAAGGGGGGTCCGAGGGCCCGGAGAGCCCATAAAGCAAGTCCCCGACCTATCCTCCTGCCTCCTCCACCATCTCCTCTTCTCTTCTTCGTTTCTTCCTTCTCTCGCTTCGGCATTCCCGCGGGCCGAAAACGCTGAGCGGAGCCAGTCTCATGGATCCAGTCCCATGGATCCAGTCCGTGAGCCACAGAACCCTCCCCACTTCCCTCTTCTCTCCGTCATTTCGTCGTCGAGCCGTTCGCCAGCTTTAACCGCCTTCCATTCCGTCCTCTTCTTCTTCTCCCTCCTCCTCCTCCTCCTCCTCCTCTTCTTATCCTTATTTTACTTGCGTCACGTTCGTTTCTATATGCCCATGCATTAACATATTGTAACTTTTTCTTCAAAAATTTATACTTTTCTTTTTATGATTCTCACGTTTGAAGTATTTATAACTCCTATAAAAAAAAAAAAAAAGAGAAAAAAGAAAAAAAGAATTCATTATCAGCCCCATCAAAGTTGGATTATTTCTAACATATCGTCAATGGCATCGTATAACTTTTTTTTTCTTTCCTTTTTTCTTTTTCTTTTTTCTTTTTCCACGTAAATCGATTTCGTCAGTCGTCGATCGTTTCTATACGATAATAATTCCAAAGAATTCGATTGTCCCGTTGAAATTTAATGAACACATCGAAATGCCAAACGGAAGGATGCATAAAATACAAGAAAGACGATATCGAAGGAGAAACGATCGAATTCTTAGGGGACTTTTGGCAGACAGTGTACGAACACGTGAGCAGAAGAGAAGAGAAGAGAAGAGGAGAGGAGAGGAGAGAAGAGAAGAGAAGAGAGTGGAGAGGAGAGAGTGAAAGAAGTAGAGGGGGGGAGGGGGGGGAGAGGAGATGGAGAAAAAGGAAAAGAAAAAGACGAGACGAGGCGCACCGTCGGCGTTCGTTGGTTGGGTGAGGTCAGTGGCGAGCATTCGCGAGTTGGACCGGGCCTTCGTTTCCTTTCCTCGCGTACATATAGCCACAACACGGGCCCACATATACGCGCACACGTACATTATAGAAATGCAACGTGCATAGGTACACGTTCTTCCGTAGCTTCGTTTTCGTTTGAAAGGTGTGGTTGTAAGGCAGGCGTACGCGCTGAACATGATGTACGTCTCTTTGTAGGTAACCCTAGTGTATGTGTGTGTGTGTGTGTGTGTGTGTGTACGTGCGTGTTTTTGTGCGAGTGGTGCGTCCGCTCGCGACACACGCTGCCGGTTTCGCAGTGTGTTCGCCAGGAGAGGTGCATCGCCCTCCGTCGCTGCGTCAAGGCCAGCGAAAATACTCGCTCGGTTCGTTCTCCCCTCTCTCCCTTTCTCCCTCTCCTAGCCTCTTTCTCTCTCCCTCCCTCCCTCCCTCTCTCTCTCTCTCTCTCTCTCTCTCTCTCTCTCTCTCTCTCTCTCTCTCTCTCTCTCTCTCTCTCTCTCTCTCTCTGTGTGTGTGCGTGTGCACTCTGCCTTGGTACTCTTGGTCAGTGCAGCAACCGCCGAAAGGCTCCCTCTCTTCGCTTCTCTCCTCTCCTCTCCTCTCCTCTCCTCGCCTCGCCTCGCCTCGCCTCGCCTCGCCTCGTCTCGTCTCGCCTCTCCACACTTCCTCCCTGTTGCTCTTTCCTTTGCTTCGTTCTGCTATTAGGTTCAACGATGCTGGAATTTTCGTCTTTGCTACATATCCAAGTAATTTCGTGTATTCGTCTTTATCGACGAGTTCCGTCCATTCGATAGATGATGTATCATTACCTTTATATGAATAATCGATTTATGCTTGGTCAAACGATTCAAAAGAAAAACATAATCATTTCCGATATTGTTATCGAATGACGTCGTAAGATTGTTTGTTATTTTTTTATAAATAAAAAAAAAAAAAGAAAAGAAAAAAAGAAAAGAAGAAGAAGAAGCAGAAGAAAGAAATGTTAACTTTTCGATAGAGCCAATGTCGTACAAAGCAACCGTTGTTGTCATCGTCGTATGAAAAAAGTAACTCCGCGAGTCGTAGAATCGAATCGATAAGGATCAGATCGCGGGACAAAATGGAACGATGGCGCGTGCTTGTAAATTTATAACGAGCTTCCATGCGAGGCCTCGATGTTAAAATGGTTGTGGTAGTTGGTCGAAAGAGGAGAAAAAAATGGCAGGTGCTCGTACGGTTTGTAAAATTCAGCTATCGCAAGCTTCGAGCTCATTATGGTGGCGAGCTATCGGCGGAGCATCTCTACTAGCTCGGCTCCGTGTTCCTTTGGCTCTCGTGGAACAGGTGGTGTTCCCGGGAGTGGCACGAATTATTGTAGAACATCGGCTCGCGGCCAGAGTTAACGTTGAAGCGGCGATATTACGGCTCCGCCGGCAATAAGTGCGAAGTGTTTATGGGTTACGAGCGATAAACCCTATGCAAACTTAAAGCTCGCTCCTGGTATACTTATGTACGCCATAAAATATTAACTCGCAACAAACTAATTAAGTCGGCGTAAACTATCGACTTGCACCGGATGAAACTCGATCTTTACAAATTACTTTCTTCGATTCCATTTCGTTAAAATCGATCATTCGTATTCTTAGTAAATAAGCGCATCAGTTTTCAGGATCTAACATATCTCAGACAACTACGTGAATTTTTTCTTTCAGAATGTATCTTTCCTAGTTACATACTGTTTTTTAAGCGCATTTTACGAGCTTTTAGGGGACTCTTGGTTCTTTTTTTCTAAGTAACTTGAGCAGAGATTGGAAGACGAAATATGAGGGATATGGGGGATGATCGTTTTTACATAGTCTTCAAATATATATATATATATATATATACGTAAAAATTATCCTCTTAAGAATAAATTCCCAAGTACTATTCGCAATACTCTAAGCAATCTCCTTAAGAAATAGTACGTTTGCGTTGCATTTTAAAATCAAATCGCTTTACTCGTAAGCGATCTTTTTATTATTATTTTTGCGCGTTTTTTTTTTTTTTTTTACAGGCAAAAGAAAAAGTTACATCCAATAAGAGATCCAAAGAAGATATAATTTGTTTGCGGATCAGAGAATCGCCGAGTCGGAGATAAAGTCGTTTTCCCAGGTGGAGGGATGCGAGGGAAAATCCGTCCGTCCTCTCGAAGCGAATTTCGTGTCGGACACGCTTTGGTACCTACGAACGTATGCTTTGAGCCACTCGGAAATAGTCGTAACCTCCATTAACTCGCGTAACACCCACGCGGCAGCTTCTCGCATTGGCAGGGAGTTCCACATATTCGAAAGTGCAAGAGACTTCTTGCTTTCGACTCGAAGATCTCTATTATCGCTTGGCGTTTCACCGAACGAACCAAGGAGAAAAAGAAGGAGAAAGATAGAAAGAGAAACTGAAAGAGAAAAGATACAGCGCGCGCGCGCGAGAGAGAGAGAGAGAGAGAGAGAGAGAGAGAGGACTTGGCGGGGGAAGAAGATGGAGCGAACCGAACGAAGAAGAGAAAGAGACGTAGACGACGGGAGGAAAAGAGGGACGATACTCCAAGCGTAGGTTCGTTCGCTCTACGCTTCGAGATTATGCAACGGCAAAGTTTTAGTGGGTCGTATAGTTACGCCATTGGGACACCAGCCTGTCCCGCTTATGCTGGACTCTGCGGCAGCTTTGCTTTGCTACTCGGGAATAAACTTCATCGAACGCGAACGTGCCGTACGATTCTTCGAGATTCTTCTCGTTGGATCGAATTTTTGTACGATATGTTGATATTTGTATAAAAATTCACGTGGCGTTAGATCGCTTTTTATATACCGTTTCTATGGGGAAACTCGAATAGCCTTGGCGCGTCGCTCGAGCTACGAATAAAATCCGTTTA
Organism: Dolichovespula sylvestris; assembly: GCA_918808275.2. Classification (NCBI taxonomy): domain Eukaryota; kingdom Metazoa; phylum Arthropoda; class Insecta; order Hymenoptera; family Vespidae; genus Dolichovespula; species Dolichovespula sylvestris. Next base: position 4,892,290 of record OU964982.1, on the reverse strand, counting down.
TTTCTGTATCCAACGACGTTATCTAGTTAGGTTAACACAGCCGTTCCTTTATTCGAAGACAGGCGCTGCTTTCGAGCGAAACAGTGGCGACATTCGCGTAAAGACTCGTTGGATGTTGCTGGTGCCAATTTGCGCTTGACCTTGCGCCTCGAGTTGCCGAGCACTTTTGACAGTGCAGCAAAGAGAGTAAGACTGGCGAGGATGTCGGCTCTTTTTCTTCTCCCCCCTTACTCTTCCTCCTACTCTTCGTTTTCCAAGAGTATAAAAACTACGAGTCGAGCTTTGCCTCGACTTTCCTCTTTCTCGATCGTCGTTAAACGTTTTCTGATAATTTTCTTCGGATAGGTATCGGGATGTTTTAAAAGATCTTCGTTAAATTGATATTTCGAGCGAAACTGAAATCAACTTATACGACGTATTGTGTAGGAGCCGGCCGGTTCGTGGAATGCCGATGCTAACTGGCGCAGTAGGTAGGCAGAGATAAATAAATAATTCCTATCGAACTCGTTGTATCGCAGTGGCTCAGTATTACTACAGTCGTCTACCTGAACGCGAGCGCCCACGTTCGTATTCTCTTTCAGAAAAGCAAAGAGCAATGTTGATTTTCATTTTCCAACTTTATTGCGTGATAATTAACAATATTTTTACAGCTGATATATTATTATCATTTTCGTATGAAATTATAAATATTATTTCCTGCCGTTAATATTCGTAGTTTATTGCGAATAATAATAATAATAATAATAATATCATTTGCTAAAATTAATAACAATTGACAATATTTTTACAGCGTATCGACATAATAATTATTATTTTCTAAACTTGGCAAGCTTTCGCAACGATGGAAGGGATGGATAGCAGCGAATTATTAAGATGGCTCGTTCGATTTTATCTGAGCACGAACCGTGTTCGAGACATCGCGTGTATCGAAAAGTCCTACGCTTTTCGAGCGTAGGTCGTGGCACATCGGCGAGGGTAGGTAGTTGAGGGGAAAGGGGAGAAGGAGGCAGTAAATGCACTTGCGTTCTTCCTTTTCATCGATTGCAATTCGGTCACGAGGCATTCACAAATGGCCTCTTTTCTTTGTTTAGATCGTTAGAATGATTCCGATATGTTATATTCATTGTTATTACTGTTGTCATTATTACAATGGCTCGTATTATCGTTCAGTATTTTATCAATTCTTTAACTTTTCTTATACCGTTGAAGGTATAGGGTATACATTATCATATATCTGGATACGTCGAGTCGGTCAAAAAGAAGTACCGTCCAAAATTCCACTATTTTACATTTAATATATATATATATATATATATATATATATATATATATATATATATACATTTTATTAAGAATTCCGATATCAATTATCGATCAAACCGAATTTATAAGGAAACCTTCGTTTTACTGAAACGAACGAATATATTCGCGATTATATTTATTTCAAAGTCGACTTAACATTAGAATAGGAAAAGTAGGATTATGTCGAATGTACCTAATAGAAAACTAATCATCTTACTTAGCGAGTAGTCCTTCGTTTTTAATCGAAATGAAAAGAAAAAAGAAAAAAAAAAAAAAAGAAAAAACAAAGAAAAAGGTTCAAAGATAGTAGACAAAGGACGAAGCTCGAGCGTATCCACTCGTTTAATGACGCGCTGTGGTGAGCCCGAGCATTGTCCGAAGTCCGCTTATAAATCCATGCTGGGCGCGCTTTAATCCTTGCACGCTTTAGTCCGTGTGCGTGTCACGTGCACTCGCGCGTTGAAAGCGCGCGAGCGCGCGACAATACGTTTCGCGGCAGCGGCGTATACGCGGATTTATCGACGTTGTTGCTCGGTGCTGGTAATAAGGACAATATGAGAGAGGAGAGAGAGGAGAGAGAGAGAGAACTAGGAGATAAGGGACCACCACGTGTAACATTCTGTACGTTCACGATCCGAATTCCACCTCTGAAAAGCTTCTAACTTTCGACATTGTTAACGTTGGATAACGATTTTCTCTCTCTCTCTCTCTCTCTCTCTCTCTCTCTCTCTCTTATTTTCGCTCTCGTTCTCGTTCCCGCTCTCTCGTATTAGCGATGATACGTATTTATTCCGAATTACGCGTACACGCTCGAAATAGGCTTTTCGTTTGTTTCACCATTTAAATGCCTTGGGATTTTAACGCCACTGTGCAAAGGATTCTCTGTTTCTCGCCCTCTAATCTGTTTGTTCGGTCTTTATTTAGCCGATGTGGTCATTTAATGATGCCAACGTATTTGAAAATATATATTCGATCGAGTTTATATAAACGAATAATTTGAATCGGTTTAATCGATACGTCAAGTTTAACGAGAGTTTGAAATATTTTCAAGATGTTTTGCGGAAGGAAAAAAGTAAGTTCGAGTATAAACGTTCGAATGCGGAGGCAGAATCATCGAGGTCACATTCGTGGCTATTCGAGATCGAGTACCTACCGAATCGAGACTCGGTAGATCGTTAGGCCCGCCCACGACCTTCGAGTCGAGCCAAAGGGCGGCCTCGAGATTTCTTTTTCATTTATTCGAAAGTTTCGCAACGGCAAACATTCGATTTTCGAGAGAGAGATCAGCCTCTCTCGAGGTCAAATCGACTCGCTCGAGTAGCCACGGGATGACCAAACGAAAATAAGCCTTTTACGAGGTAGCTAAGTGACTCTTTCAAGGACTCTGACTTCCTTGAAAACGATGAGACCAAATAATCCTTGCGACTTTTCCTTCGCGAGTTTTTAACGATTCGTCCAAAGTGCGAAATTTTTTGGACCATTAAAAGAGAAGAAAGAAGAGGAAGAAGAAGAAGAAGAAGAAGAAAACAAGAGAGAAAAAGAGCATGAGACGAAGGAGAAAGACTCGTTTCTTTTCTTTTTCTTTTTTTTCTTTTCTTTTTTTTTTTTTTTTTAGCATATATCGATCTGAAGATTTTCTGTGGAATAGTACAAAGTTGAAGACAAAGGAAATCGAATGAAAAACTTTTTAAACCTCGAGGGACCGAGGACTCGAAACTCTGAAAAGTCCAGTTGAAATTTTTCCTTCTTACTATCTCACTTCCCATCACTCACTTCTACATCTTCTCGTCAGTCATCGTTATAAGCACGGCACTTTACGAATAGACGGGGAGACATACGTCTCGACGTTTATTTATATTCATACTTGGGTAAATTTATATCGTCCCGTAAAAGGTAGATCGCGAAAGTGCATGTCTCGATAATGATATATCGTTTCGTTATTACACAAGATGAAGACAAATTTAGATATGAAGATTGTGGAAGACAAATTTCGTTTGTTGTTATTCGAAAAGAAACATACGAATGCGTCATCGGTCGAAGTCGAATAAACGGTCGGTCATTGAACCGTCGGTGACTCTTGCCAATAAAGCGGACCCGAGAAGTGTGCTCGCTCTAATTTCGATCAATTAATACGAGACCGAGGCCACTCGACGAAACCCTCGACTTCTGTCTTCTAAAATCATATGTAAAACCAAACGAAATAGTATTCGGAATCAAATTTTATATTTAGGAGATTATTTCGAAAAATTGCAACAACGAGCTCGAGAGATATATAATTGTTCCTTTATTTACTTAACGCGGCGTACATCTTTGCCAACGTTGACATTTCTTTTTTGGATCGTCTCATTGGAGAAATTCTTCTCACTGACAGTTTTTCAAGAACATAAATATAATTTTTTTTTTTTTTTTTTTCTTTCTTTTTCCTGAAACATTGTCTCTGCGCGCGATATAAAAATGACAAGTAAAAGGTTATAGATTCGTAAGAATCGTCGATAATTCTTCTTATCGATCATTCTACACCGGATGCAGATTTATAAGCCTTTCAGATTACGCGAGCCCCTCGTCGTCGGTGCATCGATGCAACGGTCCTTCCTTCTTCCCTCTCTTCCCCCCCCCCTCCTCTCTCTCTCTCTCTCTCTCTCTCTCAATCTCCATGACGGTTTATCAATCTGTCGTTGCCCCTCTCCTCGATTCCTCTCGTGTTCTTCGTACTCGTGGCTCGTGCAGTTTTGTAATTTCAACCTCATTTTTGCGCATCGCTATCGCACCGTGCAAACACGATAAAGTGACTTTATCAGACGCAACCCACGAAAGAGAGGGAGAGAGAGAGAGAGAGAGAGAGAGAGAGAGAGAGAGCGAGCGCGAGCTTATCGGCGTGCTTTATTTTTTCAGGCCACTCAAGCATTTTCGCAAGAGTCTGTTGCACCTCCGTGCCGTCTGAGTTGGCGGGACTCGCGGAAAAAAGAGAATGAAAATAAAAGAAGTGTCGCAACAACCTCGTCACGGCCCACGAGTCGTTTATTTTCCACGCCTTTTCGCTTTTGCTATTTTCCGGTGACTCGAAATATAATATGATCTTTCGTTCATATCTATATTATGTGAAATTTTTATATTTACGAATATATTTATACTTTTCCGATCGGGTATCCGTAATCGAATGTCGATAAGGTTTGACGTCTACTTTCGTCATTTAACCATTCGGCCCTTAATCTCTTGATTCTAATGTGCAAGGATCCAATTAAAAGGAAAGAAAAAAATTTCGTATATAACTCGTAGGAAGGAGTCATTGGAAACGATACTGGCAATAGACATCATGCATCAAGTGAAAAGGAAATTATTAGTCTGAAACAAGTAAGTCAAATTTCAGGTTTTAGCAAGACGGTGGTAGTTGAATTCAAAGGCAAGAGATTCGTAATTAGCTTTCACTCGTAAGTACCTCTCCTTCTTCGTTTCTTTCGGATGTGCGCATGTAAAGAGAAAAAAACGCGACCAGTGTTGCACGATACGCAGCTACGTACGATAATATGTGGTCAGGTCGAAGCAGACTTTCTGAGAAAGCTCGCTTCGTTGATTCTCATAATCGGCGTTGAAGAGGAAAACGAAACGCGTTCGTAATTGCAGCTGATCGCGAACGGTCGTCTTGTTATAAACTTATCTTTGCACCTGGCAATGAGTTCCTCGACTTCTCGCGTTACGATACAAATCAAAATACTCACAGTACTTTGACTTATGTACATGTAACGTATATGCGATAATTCCATTTTTTCTTTTTTTTCTTTTTTTTTTCACGAAAAGAAAAATTTCCTAGAAAAAGGAAACAACGTTTATTTTACGTAATTTTTCTATTGTATCCACAGCATTAATACAACCATATCTACACGTATACAGTTACATCACGAGCGTATATTTAATAATTTTTTAATCAATTATATTCGTTCGGTAATGTGTCAATAATTGTCATCATAGAAAATATAAATTATTTTAATTATACTTTCGATCGATGTAGAATAAACGGAGCTTCTTTTCTTTCCTTTTTCTCCAGAGAGGAAATGCCAGTACTTTACATACATCTCTGCGAGATATTGGCGATCTCATGAAAAGTCGGGCTTTACGTAACAAGATGGACGCGACGGTTTCCGTGTGCCTTTCACGCGGCAAGGCCGCAGAAGCACGTCGAGGCTCCGTGGGACCCCGTAAGGGCGCGTTTACGCGCGCCCGATTTTGCGTCTCTCTTTCTCCTTCATTTTTTCTTTATCTTCCCTCTCCATTCTCGCTACTAATGCGCGCCTATGTCCCCGATGACGTGTCCAACGTGTCAAACTCCCTTTTTCTTATTCATACCTTTCCGAATATAATCATGAAATATACGTTTTACGTAACGACGCTTACGCTTACCGTGTCTGGAGAAAAAACTTGTTTCTTTCACGAAGAGAAACGTATGTAGCGAAAGAAAAAGCGCGATGACACTCCCCCGTTACGACAAAATCTCTCGATTTCTACGTTTCTCATTTCGAATCAAATCGCATAGATTTTAATGTAAGTATACACAGCTCCGCAAAATGAACATTCCGAAACGCGAAATAATACTAATATCCTGGTGAAGAAAATACACTCACTTGTCGTACGACGTAACTTTACGGAAAATAATAATTCTTTCTGATAGTTACAGTGTCCAATTTTACAGGTATAACGAGTTTTTGACAAACATCTCATTCGACTATTCTCGATAAAGAATATACCGAAAGGAGGAAGAAAGAAAGCCTGCGTTACGATATACACGTACGCATAATAACATTATAATCAATATACAAATGTTACGTCGAGAATAGTCAAATTATAGATTTATTATATTTTAAATTATTACACGATGTATACGCAAACACCTAGATAAATCAAACCACTGCATATGATAGGCATATTATATTTATATCCATGTAATGAAAACATTTATGTTAATATATTTATACAAATCTGGATTTCTAACGGGAACGCATCGTGCCGCCTCTTCCTATGTTATATTATCCTGTTCAAAAACTCGATTTACGGGCAACGCGGAAAATTTTTCCCGTGAATCGTAATTTGTAACAGGAACATGTGACGTGCGAAAGGGTGGCACGCGGAATCGCGCCGCTTCCTGGTAAGCGTATGTTCTACCGTTTCAAAATTCAATTTACGGGAAACTTGAAAATTCTCCCCGTATAATACTAAATTGTATCGGGATTACGCGATGCTCGCAGAGTTGGCCCGTTAGATCTTACCATTTTCAACAAATTTCCTATTTTGCGTTTATTTAATAACTCTACTCTCATTCGTAGTAGACAATTTGGAAGAATGTAACAACCTTATTCTTTCATAGGTTTCGAGTTAAGTAACGAAGACAATTTTTTCTTAAAACAATAGGTTTTTATTATATCGTTATATCGTTACAGATTTTACAAACATTTGTTTTATTTATAAAATAGTATAAAGTAATCTTTTGTTTCGTATTTACTTGTCTCTCGTCTATATGAATTATCTTGCAGAGTACATAATATATTTTTTGTTTTACGTGAATTTATGCAATAATATAAATGTGCGTGTGCGCGCGCGCGCGCGCGTAATATAAATTAAATTTGTATGAAATTTCTTATGAACGAGTTTTCGCAAGATCACTGGACTTCTATTGAGGTATCGATCCGTAAGACAGAGGACGCGTTTTGTTCTCGTAGGAGATATTATCGGCGATTTATACGAAACTAGTCTGCAATGCTCAGCAATCTCTTCTTTGTAAATTCTTCTTCCCACTCTGAGAATATCCCTTTGCCTTCTTTTCCTTCTTTAGAGCGTCATTTTGTATGCGTCATTTTCATTCGGAACATCGACAATGTTCTGTTCGGCCAAAATTTACATCTCCTGTTTGATGCAAGAAGACAATTACTTGTCCCAGTTCTTTGACTGTATGCCTGTATACAGAAAGCAATGAGTATAGACATTAGTACGCGTTCGATACAAAGTAACGCCTAACGTATGTGGGTAGGTAGCCCGGCCTAAGCCGATCTCCGTTGCTTCCAAGACCACGAACCGATCGTGGGAGCCTGTGTGTAGTCGAAGGAACGTTGCTCGAGCCAATCTAAGAAATACCTAACGACTATTTCTTTTCCCCCTACCTTCGTAATTTTTATCATTCTCTCTTCTCCATCCTTCGTTTTCCTCTCTCGTTAAAGTACGATCACATTTTCGATTCGAGACGAGCGAGAGGAGGGCCTATTACATTTCTATCCGTCAACCAACCACGATCCACGATCCTCTCGTATAAAATCCTATAATTCGTATTATAGATTTTCCTTCGTGTCATCTTGAAAGGAAACATTTCCAAAATATATCGACATATTGTAGGAATAGTTTTGAAACGAGCGCCAGCAAAAATATACCGATGGAGAGAGGAAGAAGGGTAGAAGGAAGGAGGAACCCTATCCTTCGAGATGGAAATAAAGGACAATTCCTAGGTAGATTATCGAGCAAAACAATCGGTCGTAAATCGCATCGCAAGTAACACGCGGCTGGTTTGTTGGCGCAGTTGCCGTTGCCGCCGTCCACCGTCCACCGTCCTTGGACGATATATTCGATTGCAAAAGTTACGACGAAACTGCCAGGGGAAAAAGAAAAGGAGCGTTAATAATAAAAGGCTTCGAGTCGCGCCGTGCGGTTGCTGGCCGCGTAACCGTGTAAATAACGAGCACCCGCCAGGAACACCGCGGCCGCTTTTGAATGTCAATAACGTAATCAGCACTGAAAGAGTTAACGTCGTAACGTTCTGACAGGCGGTGAATGGAAACGTGAATGGGCGCCGCGTTCCGTGCATCGTGCTAAGAAAGTTACAGGCATTCGTTTTCTTTCCGAACGAAAAGTCAAACAGATCCAAGGGAATATATATATATATATATATATATATATATATATATATATATATATCGATCGATTATTATGTATCGTCGCAACGAATACGCCGATGAGTATCGTTAAGAAAATTTCTTCTCTCTTCCTTAATTAATTCCAATTCCAATGAGTTCGTTTCCCAAGTAAACGTCGGAGTTTTAATCGTTACGAAATAATGAAAATGATCAAACTACGATGTTTTCGAAGGAAGAAAATGACGGGTGTAGAAGTTGGTTAGGCGTCGGTGGTCGCGTGGGCCAAGCTCTCGAGGTTGAATCGATTCCTAAGACTCGATCCGCACCGGCATTCCTCTCGATCGATCGTAAAAATCAACGCCGAAGGCTGGAGCTCACGCTCCTTCGACAGAGAGAGAGAGAGAGAGAGAGAGAGAAAGGTCTCTGTCGGGATAATCCGAAACGAGCGGGTTGCCAACGAGCCGTTGCGAGTTTTCTCGAACGTACGACGAGTTGCGATTAATTTCATCGGACAGGTTGCCCTGATCTATTCGTCATTTTATCTTAATACGTATTTCTTTTATTATCTTGGCCAATAAGTTACGTCGGAATTAAATGTCTACCCGATATTATCGTATCGAATTTCTGACGAAACTTATCGGCCAATTCGATGCCGTACGACGTTCTTATTTATTTGAATAAAACATACCACAAGTTTCCCAAGACCAATCATCGTCAGGATAATAATTACACGAGGATTAAACTCCGAAAAGCAATTCTCTAAAAGAAACATGACACGAAGAAAAAGTCTAATTCGCAATATAGTAATAATATCAAGGTAACAAAGTTTCCATTTTCTGTTACGAATCGTCGAGCTGCTTCAATTTAAATATACCTACGTCCGTTAAAAGACATTATTGCTATGGGCCGTGTCTCATTCGTTAATATCAAGACTAACGAAGTTTTCGTTTTTGCCAGAGAGCGATGCGTTTTGGCTATATACTTTTCCTCTGGACTCTTCTAAAATACTCGTCGGTGTCCGTCGACAGGCCATAGCGGTGAAGCGAGAGAGGAGGGATGGAGAAAGAGGGAAGTACGTTATTACGTCGAGTGGCTTTAAACGTTTACACGAAATTCACGTAAGCCAATTTTACTGTGAATTCTTTCATCTCTCTGTTTCTCTCTCTCTCTCTCTCTCTCTCTCTTACTCGAATTGGACGCTACAAGCTTTATTTAAAATTCGAATGCGAATTCTGGGATGAAATTCCTTCTCTCTTTAGAAAACACGTTTATAGAATTTATATAGAAAGTCCGGAACTCGGTGCGTTGGACGTTTATTTTTTCTTTTTTTTTTTTTTTTTTTTTTTCTATTATTTTTGGGTTCGTTTAACGAATAATCGTCACTTTCACCTTTTCTAATAAAACGATAATATGTTCCTGTGACAAGAGAGAAATTTCAAAACTAATACCTTCTATATATAAGGATAGGATGCTAAAGTGTGACGAGCAGCAACTATAGAGAAGCTCTACGTCCGCTTAGAGAATGTTGCTTGTGTTAAAGACAAAGCTAAACGCGTAGTGCACAAAGTATCCCTATCCTTACAAAATTAACAAATTCAAACGGCGTTAAACGTGCATCGACAATCGATACTTGTAGCCTCTAGCTACGAACACTTCATTGGTCGACGAAGGCGTCAACCACCACCACCACCACCACCACCACCACCGCCACCACTATTGCCATCGGCTGCATCGGCATCACCATCGCCACCAACAACGGCTAGACTCTATGTTTACGTTGGAATGCAGAGCAACGCAGCATCTTCCGTCTCTCTTTTGTTTCTAAAAATAAAGACATTCTTTACCGAAGGAAGACGATTCGAATAAAAGAACGTTTTATCGACCAATTCGTTGAGTATTTTTTCTTTTTCTTGTTTTTCTTTTATTTTTTTTTTTTTTTTTTTATGACGAAAGAAAAATGTGGTCATTGGAGAGAACGCAAAAATTGTTAGAAATTCGGTGAGAAAAATCGAATGAAAAGAATCTCTCTCTCTCCCTCTCCCTATCCTTTCTTTTTTATTCGATAAAAATAAGGATACGAGGACACTTTCGTTTCCCACGCGAAAAGCGAGCCTTCTGTCAGGTGTTGTAGAACTATAAAGAAATTAACGCACGTCGGTGTTCGTGAATCGTAAGAAGAATGGCCAAATGGATGGATGGATGGATGGCTGGATGGACGTATGGACCATACGGCCCATCATAAGTTGCCTCGCGTCGGTCCGCGAAACGCGGATTAAACTGAGGAGCACATGGTGGAGCGCCAGATGGCACGCATGCCTTCTCTTCGTATCTCTTATATACGTATCCGTGTATGCGTGCGTGAGTGTCAGTGCCCTTACAAAAGTATGTCTTACAGATAAATATTCGTGTATGCACGTACAGACGTATAGATATATCGTTTAGATATTTCCTCTCACTCTCTCTCTCTCTCTCTCTCTCTCTCTCTCTCTCTGCCTCTCGAAGTCGTATGAAAACTTTGACCTTATTTCTACATATAAAAAAAAAAAAAAAAAATTCGACCGTATCGTATAAAGCGCATTCTTCAAGTTCTTTGTCTTTACTGTTTATTCGTCAGATTAGCAAAATCTTTGATCTTTGCTTTAGTTTATTTAATATCTATTACACATACCAAAAGCATTTTCGTATTTCGTACGTTGATAAAATTGCTAGCAGAGAGTTAGTATGAAAAGAAGGAAAGAAAGATATGGAGAGAAGAGGAGAGAAGGAGGAGGGATACGAGATTCTCTATCTGAAGGCACCCTGAGGTCGAGAAAAACTCGATTCGCTCGCACCCGAAACACGATAGCGCGTTCGTACACTAATTAACAGCCAAGATAAGAGAAAACTTGCGAAGGAGCCGCTTACGATTCGACGTGTTTTTCTTCTTATCGTGAATTTTTCACTGTTAATGAAATACTCGTTCGATTACTACGCAAAAGAATCGCTTAGTATCGGTCATTTTCGTTCTCTTTCGATTACATATTTTCTCGTTGTCCTTACTAAAAATATATATGGCCGTTGTAAAGGAAAGAAAAACAAAAAAAAAAAAAAAAACCAAAAAAAGAAAAAAAGAAAGAAATTTCGTTCGTGCCGTTTGATGGAAAATTTCGATTTTCATACGTCGCGTTGTTCTTTTCGAATCGTTCGCAACGATCCAAACGCGCACCATTTTCTCCTTCTTGTTCTTCATAATTTTTCATTAACGAACTGTCGTCGGACGTGTAGACTATTTATTTTCCGTTACGATAATAGAACGAACGAACGAACGAGTAATTTCGCGACTTTAATCAGGTACATCGTACGACGGCCGTCGCCGTCGCCGTCGCCGTCGCTGTTGCCCACAGAAATTCTCCGTCTCGTGATCGAAAGAGGTGAACGAACGAACGAACGAACGAGAACGACGACGACGACGACGACGACGACTACGACGACTACGACGACGACGACGACGACGACACACCAGAGAAACGTGTAAAAGCAAACCTTGACTTTTCGACGAACGATGAATTTTGTCAAAATAAATGCCGTCTTTACGAGAAAATGCTTCGAATATTCTCCGTCTTCGATAAAAGATCGCTCTTTTACAATTATTTCATGTTACTATGAATTCTTTCTCTTATTTCGTCTTATGCGACTGATCGAAACACCAGAAACTTAATACAGTTTTACTATTTCCAACGTTGTTAAAATTCTTTCTCATTTCAAATCCGATTATTTTCTCTATTTAAATGTCTATTTTGCATTCGTAAGAAAAAAAAAAAAAAACACAAAAGAAAAAAAAACAAAGGGATATAAAGATTCGGATGTGTCTACTCAAAATTCAATATCATTTCGTTTCGAGAAAAATAAAACGATTTCCAAATTTCCCAATAAAAATTTCATACGAACGAACGTACGTAAACGTGTCGCAACGTTTTCGGTATCTAATCGGCCTCGATGTCGCTTATCAGGGATATTCTGGACTTTCGTTGGATCTTTTTCTTGCAAAAAAGAGCATGAAATGAAGTTGCAGAGTAAACTCGATCGATTCGAACGAAACAACGATTGCAAGGAAACGATCGTTTTCGAAGTAGTAACGAGATCGAGACGATCCAATCGCCGAACGACGAAGGACGTTGTGAAAGCAAGAGAGAGAGAGAGAGAGAGAGAGAGAGAGAGAGAGAGAGAGAGAGAGAGAGAGAGAGAGAGAAGTGTGTTTGCACCGTGCAACGTGTCGGCTTCGAAGATAAGGCGGCCCTCGCAAACAAACTCGTTCAAGGCCAGGGTTCGAAGAGACGAGTATGAGCTTCTTGAAATTCATTTTTCGCAACACTTATAACCATGAAAATCATCAATTTTTTCGACTTTTTTCATCTTAAATGTGAAATCAAATTAATGATATGTGCGTATATACATATACAGATATACACCGCATGAAATGAATTAATCGTTATCTATCGGAAAGTATTCTGACCTTATTCAATGTGATACTTATACTAATTTATATTAATATCGTTTTAAAAATTAATACGTAATGTTTGATAACGACGCTTACGTCGTATAAAATAAAAAAAAAAAAAAAAAAGAAAAAAGAAAAATTGCATTATCATAATAAAATCGATATCTTACCTTTAACAGATAGAAAAAAGATTCATTTCGAATGAATTATTTATACAAATTCGAGATTCTTATTCACCTATAGGTACATAGATTTTCACTAGCACACATTTTCGATAAGTCTTATCACGAAAGGAACGAACGAACGTTTGCCTCCTCCTTCCCTCCTCACCCCCTCTCTCTCTCTCTCTCTTTCTCTGTCCCTCTCTGATAAAGCTTGTTTTCAACAAATTAATCTTTTTCCTTCAGTCTCGAGAAGAAAAGTTTCCTATCTACTATAGTCATTCAACAAGACACTTCCTTCTATCTTTTCATCCGCCAAACTTTTAACGTTCTTTAATAATTTTCGTTAACATCTTCGAAAACACATATCAAGCGTCGAGTCTTTAAATTTCTATATTCTTGTCCGTCATAACATTTTTTCGAGTTCCTTTGACACGAAGAAAACGCAGAATCGATTATTGATCGACGCTTGAACGTAGAATCAAGCATCGTCTTACTTGTATTGTCGCGATACTTAGAGAAAAAGTGGAATCGCATTGGGAATACAAGAAGAAGAAGAAGAAGAAGAAGAAGCGTCGACGATGTTTCCTCTTGCTTATAAATCCCGTAACATCCAGTGTTCAAAGAAAAGGATGAGAGGAGTGAGAAAGAAAGAAGTTTTCTCTCTCTCTCTCTCTCTCTCTCTCTCTCTCTCTCTGTATCTTTCTCTCTTATAGATCTCGTTTTCGCGCTCGTATTTTCTCGGTACGTCGCTCTCCGTGGATTTTATTGTTATCGTGTAAGTTAAAGCAAGAATACGTTGAATTTATCACAGTCGTTCATTAAAATCGCGAAGGAAAGGCTTTTCTCGTTAAAGAAGACTCGCTCGCGGTGAACCGCGACGAGAACGACAATACTCTTTCTCTCTCTCTCTCTCTCTCTCTCTCTCCGAGTATATTTCGTTTTGTCTTCGACTAAAGTCGAAAGACGTTTATGGGATGCGTTTGGAAAAAGATGCAATACTAAAATCTCTCTGTAGTATGGTACTGAAAGAAGAATGATATTGTTAAGTATTAAAGAGTCCTTCCTTCATCCTTCTTTCGAGTTTAACATTCTTTTAAGTATAAATAAATGAAAAAGAGAGGGAGAGAGAGAGAGAGAGAGACACTTCATCGGTAATAAAAATAAAAAGAAGAAAGAACATTTAAAGACTTTGGAGAAAAATCTGATAGGATGAAAGAAGACTGTTTGAAAATTGGAAGGGATAGATAAATGGGGTGGGAATGAGAAGGGTAAGAATGAGAAAAGACGGAAAGTAGAAAGATAAGAATTATTATCGCAAGGAGAACGGTTTTTCAGATCGTACGATTCAAATGAAAGATAAGTGCTGTTCTATCTGGGAAAAATGAAAAAGAGGGGGTGAGAAGACATCGAAGAATCAAGAAGTAGTCGTGATAAGTGCGTGATAATAAGGGACAAGTTATGTTCGAACTGGAAGAAGAGAGGAGAGGAAGTTTTATGTTCGTTGCGTGTGCCACTAATTCCTTCCATGTGGATAGACGATTCTTTTCTAGCCCTAACATTTCTCACTTCTATTGGTGCAAGGTGATTCTGTTTTTTTTTCATCGAGGGATTATATTTTAATTCGTTCTAACGTGCGAATATTTGCAGGAAGAAAGGAGGGACTTATGTCATGGGAGGAATCAGAATAATTATTTCGTATATGATTAGTATATAATATCGTGTGTATACCAAACGATCCTATATTAATCTAATCATTAGTTAAAATATACAGGGGTATTCTTTAATTGATGGTATCATTGGGAAGCTAGCGATTTTACGGGAAGAAATTAGTTAACTTTATATAAAAAAAAAAAAAAAAAAAAAAAAGGAAAGAAAAATAAAACCTATAGGTATTATAGTCTTATATTTTTGCCGACAGTAGAGTTTGATCCGAGTTTAACATCGATTGAAATTTGTTCTTCTTGTTCGTACGATCGTTCGATCCGATCGATAGACGGATTATTCGTTAGATCGGTATAACTCGTATGTATGTACATATAAAGCGGTATTATTATCGACTAATATGCATCGTTCGTACGCAAACGAGTGAGATTCGAAGGATGAACGGAAAGCGTTTACCGCGTAGGCGTGTTACCGCGAACATTGTTTCGATATCGATAGTGACAGGGAGTTACCACAGATCCGGTCAACGGGCACGACAACGTTATTTAATCGGACCAATAACATTTTCCACTATCGCGCCATCATCGTATGGCCCGAGGGTGGGCCATAATAACGAAACAATAACGTTTTAATAATGTGTATATACGTCCGTAACACCCAACGATGATTATCGTTAAAATTTGGAACTTTGTCGGGTCTAGTTCCGAATAAACTGACCAGAGAGAAATTTAGTCTTATATTATTACTTGATATACCCTTTGATTATGACGATTAACTGACAGTTACCTAAATCGTATTTGATAGATAGGTATGAATCTTGATGAAAGTCGATATTTCAAATTATACCTCTATCTTTGACATATATCCTAATGAACGTTTGTTTAATTTTTTTTTTTTTTTTATATAAAATAGTAAAAGCGATACGATTCAAGCAACCGGTCAAAGTAGAAAAGTATGGTAAAAACTATTGGCGAAACGTTATCAGTTAATCTACCGAGCTCTCCAACGAATCATATCTACGATTTTGTTCTCTTCCACCCTCTCTCTCTCTCTCTCTCTCTCTCTCTCTCGGGTGCGCGCGCACACACACACACACACACACACGCATGGGAACTCTTTCGAGAGATGATCGTCGAGAAGGAAGATTAAGAGAGGGATTCAACACAGTGCTAAAAAGAGATATAAAAAGAGAAATGGAGAGAGAAAGAGGGAGAGAGAGAGAGAGAGAGAGAGAGAGAGAGAGTATAACGGAGGGAAGTTTGCGCCGTTATTAAATCGTCGAAGATCGTGGGCCGAAACAAAGGCTCTTCTTTACAAGGGATAGACCAAACTAAAAGGAAAGAGAGAAAAAGAGATAGAAATAGAGAGGGGGGGGGGAGGAGAGAGAGAGAGAGAGAGGGAGGGATGGAGGGAAATAGAGTGAGGAAGAAGGAAGGAAAAGGCCGACGCTGTCACGAGGACGAAAGCATGCCCAGAGCAGAATGTCTTCAGCGGCTAGTTCAATTTACCATCATCTCTTTCTCTCTCTCTCTCTCTTTCTCTTTTTCTCTAACGTGTGAAAACACGAGCGGAGCACCCTCTAGCTGTCTTTATCTCTCACAAACTCGTATATACGCATCCCATAGTCCTGTCTCAGTCTCTCGGAAGGTTCAGAGTCGTCCTGATGGGGAAGCTCGCCCGGGGCTGTTCTGTCCATCCTTTGTATCGTCGAGCAATCACGACCTACCCCACGCAACTAAGAGAAAAAGAGAGAGAGAGAGAGAGAGAGAGAAAGAGAGCAAGAGAGGAAAAGAGGAAGAGAGAGGGAGAGGGAGAAAGAGAGAAAAAGAGAGAGAGAGAGAGAGAGTTAGTCGTATGCGAGCACGGCCCTTTTCCTCCCATTTCTCTCCTTCCTCTCGCTTTCTTCGATCCTTTTCCATATTCCTCCCCCTCCCTTCGCTCCTCCAACTTGCTCCACCGTACGGACGTCATTTCGCGCTCTGTGGGGTTGCAAATGCATCCACGATGACTGCTGCATATACCCCTGGAATGACTGATGAACTACAACGCGTGGTCTTCCTCCTTCTGCCTTATAGGCGTGTACAGGACGTTTCAATTACGCTCGATCCAACCCTCTCTCTCTCTCTCTCTCTCTCTCTCTCTCTTCATCCCTATCTTCGTTGCTTCTTCTTCTTTCTCTCGTTCTAGTCGTCGTCGTCGTCGGCGTCGTCGTCGTCGTCGTCTCCAAGAACGACGGAGGCAGAAGAGACTGGCCGATGACTCGTCTACAGGGAGCGAAGAGAGAAATTTATTATGTCCTGCGGCATACTATCTTCTCTCTCTCTCTCTCTCTCTCTCGTTCGCTCGCTCGCTCGCTCGCTCGCTCTATTTCAACCCCCACCAATGCCAGCAGCGACGCGAGCTTACCCATCCCCTCGAACTCATCCAACGCATGCAGTCTGTGAGTATGGGAAATGAAAAAGGAAACTCGAGCGAGCATACGAGTAATTAGGTATAAGTAACGATGGTCGTTGCAATTTATGCAACGAGTTATTAAACGCACGGAAGAGCACGTGGAAATTAAACATTGGTATTCTTTGTTTTTCTTTTTTCTTCATTTCGTTCTTTATTCCTTTCTTTCCTTTGAGCTTTGCATCGAATTCGAGCTCGTTGATTGTGTAAGATGTAGATGCAGTGATTAATGAAGGCCAGATTTGACAGAATTTCAAACGATCACTCGTGTTTTATTTATTGTCAGACGGAAGAAATTTTGGGATATTTTTTCGTAGGATCCATTATCGAATCGAGCGATTATCGTCCAACACGAACGGATTTAGCCATTTAGTATGATCCTCGAGAGTTCGACGCGATCGTTCGAAGGTACGATTATTATGAAAAACTCACAATTTACAATGTCGAGAGATAATCTGCGGGTAAACGTAGCGCACACGGCACCTGCCGTCCTCTCTTCTTCGTCCTCCCCTCTAGCTTGCTTGCTTGCTTGCTTGCTTGCTTGCTTGCTTGCTCTTCATCGTGGTAAGCTGCAGAACGAGGGGAGAAAAGAATTGCATCGGTCCGACGGTGCACCGGCATTAATTTGCACGAATGCGAGGGACAAGAGAGGTGTGCGCCGCGCGTGGTATGCGCGATGCGTTTCAGCCTCGAGAGCACCACCGCTCAAGCTTAACCGTCCTGAATTTCCTGCCGTCGCGCGTTCCTCTACAGAAGCACGAGCAGATAAAGAGAGGGAGAGGGAGAATCAGTCGGATCTTTGCCTTCGGAGAACGCGGCTATTTACTGAATCCTCCTCGACGATGACTACTCTATTTTTTTCCTTCCACTTAGGTACCGACTAATCGTCTGCTTTAACGCAGTCGAATCTTCCGTAAAAGGAGCGGGAGGGAGTTACCTAAATAGTGATATTTTTACATTTTCACGATGATTTGGCGAGCGTTGCGAGTTTTTTTTTTGTTTCTTTTATCAATTGAATTTCTATCGAGTACAATATATCGTAAAGATCAATAAGAAAGAAATCGGAATAAAAGGTAGATCAGAGGCGAGAACCGGTAGAAAGCAAGTTGAACAAAAAAATAGGTAGGTACGTGAGTAGCACGTTTTGTCGGATACGCTACGACACAACGAGTTCTTGAAAACGAACAAGTCTCGCATACCTATACTCGAGATCGGTCGAGCCTACCTTCGCCGTTGTACCTTGAGAGATTGGCGGAGATCGGGATAAGGTAGAAATCTATCAAATTCTCGGCGTGCGCACGCACGCACGAACGAACGAACGAACGAAGCGCGCGAAACCAGTTTGGTCGGTTCGAATGACCGGGTTGGTCCGGAGAGTCGAGCCGAACACGATCGGTAAGAGGGATCGGGAGGAGGACGGAGAAAATGAGGGTTACAAACGAGTTGCACTGACCTACCGTAAGCTCTGCCTCTTCGATTCCGACCTTCTACGCGAGACTCAAGATGAAATAATATCGGACTTTAGCCGACGTTAACTAGATTAAACATCTTCCACGATTATCCCGAATTAAATCTAACTCGATCGGAATTATCTATGAAAGAATCCAAGAGAGAATATTATTTCGCAATACTTTGATTCGGATGGTATAGTAAAAAAACTATGCCATAAATTTTCCGAAGAGGATAAAAAGTTGCTCGTTGTTTCGTCCTTATTATTCATTAGTTTTATTTTAGAGAAAAAAGGAAAAAAAAAACTAAATAAAAAGACCAAGAAAATGAGTTACGGCTCACTGATCATTGAAATATATTCCTCGTAGCTACTTATTAATCTGTTAGTTTCTTGAAAATAATTTGAGAATCGTTTTCGAAACATGTTTCTCCAAAAGTTTACCTGCATAAGTATTGATAATTACACACCTGCAAAGACGAAGCTAGGATAGAACAAAACGGGCTTACACGGAATGGCCGACCTCTTTGAAAGTTTCAACGAGAGAAGCAGAGGAGGCAAGTCTTTCTCGAACGCGCGGCCGTGCGTGAGCTCTCCTACTTTTTGTCGGTCGCCGAGCCGACCGGCCCAGGCCCCGTTCTCAATGATCTCAAACTCGTTTCAACCTAGCCTCCGTCCTGCGAACAAAGTCCGTCAATTCTGTTTAACAGAATTATGGCCGCCTTTGGGAGAATAATCAAGGAATAAAATAGTTTGCTCGATCGTACTTTAATTTCATTCTGAAAAAATGTACGTAGATATGTGCATACGAAACGAATAAACAGCAATTATTAACCCGTATCGATAACCGTGTTTCGTTATATAAACTAAATACCACGTATGAAAAAAAAAAGCCATTAGAAGCGTGAAGAAGGAGTTGTCATTCGAGATATTATCTGCGAAGTAACTTTATTACTCGTGTTAGAAATTTTTGTGAACGTTTAAGATAAGAGACCCGATTTTTTTTCCGAGAGATAAATCGCGCGTCTGAGAGACACTCTTTCGAGGCATAAATCAAGGTACGCTATTTTATTCCTTCAAAAAGGCCATTAGAATCGTAAAGGCCATTAAAAGAAAAGCAGACGTAAAGTAGGGGAGTACGAAAGTAATTAGCCGTGCCCGTCAGTGCGTTCGCGAAGAAAGACACGTTAGTCCTCTCGATGTTCCATCTCTCTCTCTCTCTCTCTCTCTCTCTCTCTCTCTCTCTGTCTCATTCACTCTGACGACGTGTCCACGTTCATCGACGTGCATTATGGGCTCCTTCTGCAGTCGTCGCGTGTGCATCGGGGGAGGAGTGCCATACGATGAGGAAGGACGAAGGGGAATAGTGCGAGAGTTAGAAGGAGAAAGAAAGATGGATAGATAAAGAGAGAGGGAGGGAGAGAGAGAGAGAGAGAGAGAGAGAGAGAGAGAGAGAGATGGAGAACTTTAAGAAAGGAAGGGGAAACGATCGACGGAGATGCATGCGAAAAAAGGCGAAATTACGTAAACATCCTGCAAACGGCGATTACCACACACTGGGACTTGGCGTTCACCTCTCCTCTCTTTTCAAAGAGACCGTCTCTCTGTATACTGCAAAATCTTACGTTTTACCTTACGCGTTAATTAAACGTTTAAACTTATATACACATGATAAATGCGTCTAGGTATATATAAAGAATATTAAGTCTAAAAGAGTGGAGAGTTTGTATCTATTTAGTGAAACGAGAGAAAATACAAAATTTATATCGATATGTATGTATATATATATAATTGTTCGCTAATATCGAATTAAAAATCTTGTTAACGATTCGTTTCCATTTTAATACAAGGTATCGGATCGCTCTCTGATAAAATAATTCAATGTCCCTGAAACTTGACAACTTTTTGGTTGAATTAATAATATCTGAATTGCGAGATCGTTCTAATAGCATAAGTGTTAGGAGAGTACGAAAATTGGACGGATCGCTAAACGGCGTCAGCGAAAAAGCCGAGGTCGTCCCGTAACGTTTTGCATGTAATAAATATTAATGCGTTCCACACTCGGTTACGCCGTGAGTATTTGCGATCGGTGAATGCGTCCCGACGCGAGGATAATTGGTATAATGGATGCACCGATCAATTAGGAAGGTTCGCTTTCGTGTGTAAAAAAGGTGTCTTCGATTCAAAGAGAAAAAAGGAAAGAGGACTTTCCTTCCTTTTTAACTTGTTCACTGAAATTACATTTTTATCATCAATATATATTTTTCTGATACCTTTTACTAGTTTTTTCTTTCAAATTGAAAATATATCAGAGGAAATATATACTTTCGATCTTTTAAATATATTATTTCTATAAATATATCAAACGCTTCTCTTCGTCTATTTCTTCGCAAACTTGACCGACATGTCTACTACCGTGAGAACGTTTAAATAGAATAAAGACGTTTTAAATGTTACGTGAGACTCGGAATTGAAATGAAAATCCGATGATAAATAATGTTAAGTGTACGTGCATTAAAAACAGAGAGAGAGAGGGAGACAGAGAGAATGGAAAAAAACACGCCATCGCTCGAGTGGCCATTTTTCACCGGCCATAGCGACGAAATATTCTAATCCGGCATTTCGAACGGTTAGAAAGGGGGATCCTCGTTGGCGCTCGCCTATTGGCCGCCTAAATCCATGGCCATGTTTAGTCGGCCGGGCCCCTCCTGTTTAGAAGGGCCTGACGTCACGACGAGCGACGGCTTTCCGAAGGCCATGCGTCACGAAGCACCACTATTACCAATAACAAGCCTTTAAAAATGATGATTTTCTTTTCAATATCTTACCTCCCTCTTTTCTTTCTCTTTCTTTTTTCCTTTTATATAACTTTTCTCTTTCATTATTTACTTTTTATTAACAATTCATTCTGTTTGTTTTTCCTTTCTCTCTTCCTTCCTTCCTTCCTTCCTTCCTTCCTTCCTTCCTTACTTTCTTTATTTATTTGTTTATTTATTCTTCAACAACCCTTCTCATTTATTCGAAAAGGATTTTTCCAAAAGTTAAAAGCAAACAATCTAATATCGAGTTATTAAGTGCGAGAGTAAAAAATTGACAAAGCATTACGCGATAAGTATAAAAGTTCAGAAAAAAGAAATTGAGCGTGAAGATAGATATGAGTGTCCCTGAAGAGAGATAAATATTGTAAAAGAGAACGTTGGATTTGATTTTACGTACTTATCTACGTCGATCACACGGTAAAATCGAAGAAACGTGAATAGTTAGGCGTCCTATAGCGTAATTAAAGTCGAGTCGTGGTCGAGTGGTAGTTTCTGACATCGTTTCGGCCAAGGATTTATTCGTAAATAGGACTTTCTAATTAGAAATACGGCGTGAAAGATCGCGAAATAACGTTCCCTCTCCGTCTATCTTTTTCTATATTTTTCCCGCTCCCTCTCTCTCTCTCTCCCTCTTTTCTCTTGCGAACCCTGAAGAACTAGTCTCGTCTTCTATCTTAGTTATTTAATGAAACGTCATTAGTCGAGCGAATGGTTGGATGCTTCGTGCGCATATACGCGTAAGAGACGCATTCGTAAGCTTGACGATGGATTCGAGTAAGTAATTAATTTGTCTTTTTCCTTTGTCTCTTTCCACGCACGCACGCGCGCGCGCACACACACACACACACACACACTCTCTCTCTCTCTCCCATAATCTTTCTTTCTCTATCTATCTCTATATATGAATTATATTACTATTACTTTCGTTTCCGGAATTGTAGAGAATATTAACGAATCTCGTATTACATTTTTTCGACTCTCTAGGCCAAGGCTCGTAAAAATAAATTATTGTTATCTCTTTAGTTTTCTCTCGCTCCTATCTTAGATGCCATTTTTCTATCATAGTTAAATCCAGAAAAAGTTACATCCGTATTCTCTGGACAAAACTAATCGACCACTCTTTCACCTGTACTCAAATAATTTTATTTACTAGTATGCAGAATATATGCTGGATAGTCTTTATCCTTCTCTCTCTCTCTCTCTCTCTCTCTCTCTCCATTCGTTTACCTATTCATTCGTATTCGTCATTAAAGTTTGGAAGAAAGTATAAAAAATAAAAAAAAGGAGTCGTCGAAAGAACGCGTTTATTCGTATCGCTGTTTACCACGTAAGTACTCGATATCGTATCTCGAAGGAAAAAAGAAATATATATATGTGTATATATATATATATATATATATATATTTTTGTTCTTTTTGTACAAATCGCCGCGGGAGTGTCGCAGAGCCTTAAGGTCGCGGTTCTCGACTAGGCTCCACTCGACTCGTTCGTTCGTAGCCATTGAATTCCGATCTCACGTGTATACGCTACGTCTAACTCGGCTCTAATCCGCGCCACGTACAACATACTCCGTGCCTCCTCCGTGAGAATTCTCTCCTAACGCGTTATACTTACAAGTACGATGTTATAACGGTCGAACGAATAATTTTCTACGCTCGCTCGTACGGTGCTTTCGCGAATTACGATAAGTGTAGTACGCTTGCATCTTGGATGGAGAGAGAGAGAGAGAGAGAGAGAGAGAGAGAGAGAGAGATCGAGAGATAGATAGATGGTTAGATAAAGAGAGAAACATTATTTATTTCCATAGGTTTTAATGAGAAAAAGAGACATACAAAAATGATAGAGTAGTATATATGTAAAAATAT
This sequence comes from Dolichovespula sylvestris, assembly GCA_918808275.2. Lineage (NCBI taxonomy): Eukaryota > Metazoa > Arthropoda > Insecta > Hymenoptera > Vespidae > Dolichovespula > Dolichovespula sylvestris. The sequence continues at coordinate 4,869,213 of OU964982.1, read as the reverse complement.
TATCATAGCAATAGTGTTAAAAATAAAGTATTAGGATTTTATTAGATGTAGATGTGAAAGGTGTGTATATATATATACATGTAATATAATTATTAGAGAGAAAGAGAAGGAAAATAATATCACACGTTAAAAGGAATATTAAAATAAATATAAATTATAGAGTAGCGTACGATCGTTATTTAGAATATAAACGAGAAGATATTAGCTAAAGTCTAGATATCAGAGAGAGTGAGAGAGAGAGAGAGAGGGGAGGAGGGGGAGGGGACAAAAATGTTGCAAACGCAAAAAGAAGATAAAAATAAAAACGAAACAGTACTAGCGGCATATCGAAATCAACAAAGAAAAACACCAAGGCGATATTAGATAAATTGTAAAAAAGAAATATCGATGACGGAAAATAGAAGAAAAGATCTCGGCAGAGATGAAATTCCTTCGAAATAGAATAATTTTGAATTACGTAGATACCTAACCGGTCACTCGTTGAATACATTTCATTGGCGATCTTACGTAAAGTGTTATTCATGTAACGAGGAATACGCAAGTTTTTTAGAAAATTTATCCGAACGCGCCCATTCGCGAATCTATTTCAGACGGTGAGCTCGCGTTCGACTATTCGCTAGTGGAAAATTTCGCGGACACCGACGATATCGATCACCCGTGCAACGTTCGGCTCGTTTCAAGCCGATGCATTTTTTATTCTTTCTTTTTCCCTTTTTTCTTTCCTTTTTTATTAACATCGTAATCGCGTATCTAATCGCATACTGCCGATATCTCCGATCATAGGTATTTTCGTTTTGTCCTCCGATAGAGGAGACCACGCGACCATCGTTCGAGAGGGGAAAAAAAAATCTACGAACGAACGGATCTATCGCGATTCGACGATAACTTCGATAACTCTGATAAGAGTTTTTTAAGAGGCCAAATATTCTCTAAAAATGTGGATACAAGTGATTAGGGCTAAAAGAAATCGTTCGAGAACAATCGTTGATTACTTCGAAAAATGAGACGCGAGCATCGTTATCAAAGTTCCACGTTGATAGGAAAAGGAAGGAACTATTATCGATCGAAACTCGTCGAAAAATTGAAATCGGAACAAAAATCTAATCGAAAAATGTAATACTTTCGAAAGATCTAACACTTTTTTTTACGATAACGGGAGGGAGGGAACTGTGGAAGAATCGATTGCAGTAAACTAGATAGAATTTTTTGGTAGACCTAATATCGAGTGCGCAGTAGAAGAGTTTATTATCGAAGAGTATGGTATTGGATGCGTGAACGAATATAAGATCATAGATACGTAAGAATAATCGTTCGAATGCATTTATCCTAACCGGCGCGCGGCGAGTAGGAAATTGTTCGCAGCTTACTTTCAAACGTGGTCGATGCCTTCAAGGTTCTTAAAACCATTGCTAATACATTCCAATCGTTTGCTCGAAAGATAGAGAGAGGTTCGGAGAGACGGTTTTAGCATTAGAATTTACAAGGACAACGCGAGTCGAGCCAGCGCGCTCTCCGAGCTCTAACAAGATACTCTCTCGATCGTCGATTGTCGCTGGATCCGTCCGATCGAGGCTTTTCATTTTTCCTTGAAATTCCTCGAAAGCCTCTAATATTAGCAATTAATATTTCTTCCTCAACAAACTCTATCGCTTCGAAAACATGCCGATCTATATAATACAATTTTGCTTATTATCATTATTATTATTATTATTATAAAGAAATGACGAGCAAATTCAATCGAGTAGTAAGTGAATACGTTTTGGATCTATCACTTGTACCACCCGCTTAACGTCAAAAGGATGTATATATTTTTTTTTGTCTTTTTCTTTTTTTGTTTTTTTAAAGAAACCATATATTAAAATTATATTAATTTTCTTTCGTCTCATCTTACATTCAATTATCGATTCATCGAAGAGACAATAGAATTAGTCGAGCGATTGTATTCTAAACGTTGATTGCTTAACGAACTCACCTAATTCGTTTCGCTAAAAAGAATCTATTGTAACTACGATTCATTGCCGTTTAAAAACGACCCTTATTACCATTAGAGATACAGTAACGG